>JAPDVU010000002.1:342500-604809 GCA_026230045.1 Corynorhinus townsendii
ACCCTTTGTAAGGTTTCAATGAAGGCATCAAACAAACTGGTTTACAGAGCCTAGTGAGAGCTTGTGTGTTCTTCCAAGCAAGGTGTTCAGCTTGCCATCTTTCATAGCCTTTGCAGCTCAGGAGCGAATCCAGACTAGCTTAAAAGGCGTGTCCCGTACTGAACGGCTACACCGTGGGAAAGAATGGGGAAATGGGCTACAGAACAAGTTGGAGACATGATGGACTGGCTGTCCACAGGCCCCGTCCGGGCTCTCACCTGTTAGAAAACATTGCGCACCCACACAATTTATATTCCGTTAAAGGTTTAGCGATTCCTACTACTAGCTAACATGCACTGGGTGCCGACTCCGGTCCATCTTTTTACAGGAGTGGGAAGGTGCTCTCCTACTGTGCGTTCATTTGCAATGCAATCTGGAGACTCAATCGCTAGTCATAACATTACTAGCTTGGCAGAGATGACGTCAGAGGCGACTACACCTCTGGGCAGGGGCAGTGCTGGACGTGAATGGTCTCCGAGGCTCGTTCCAACCGTGGCCTCTACGACTGTGGGGATATGTGTGCGCTCTGGACTGTAAACAAGTGATTCCCAAATGGATGCAAGTCAGCGGTTGAGCGAGAGCTCGCCTGCGACGTAGCAAGTTCTGGTTCCTTCTTTTCCTCCTCGTTCTAAGTTCTCACCTACCCATTATTCTCTGGTGTTTTTCCTACTCTTCTGCACAGGATTCTTCCTTCCTCCCAAATTGCTGCTTTTGGATTAGAAGCAGGTCCGAATCCTCACTGGCTGTTTCATTCAGTGAAATAAACGTACGCCCCACGAGGTGGAACATACTTGCTAATGCACGACAAGGGGCTCTAGCGTCATTTGCTTCAAAGTCTTGGCAATCATGTACGTTAAAGGGTTTAACTGATTTTTCCCTCCAGTGGAATGAGAGATGGTTGTTAGTTTTTTATCACCTCCCCGCGTAGACGGCACCGTCTCTAACAGATGCACAACCAGAATTAATCTCCGACGGGAGTCGTCAGTGAGGCGTGTGGTCACGAGGAGCTCATGGGCTCCTCGCAGCATCGGGCCAGGAGGCAGGTTTTCCCGGACAGCTTGCACTTGTATTCAGTTGCTTTTCTACTTCCGGTCGCACGTTTTGACTCTTAAGAAAAAACAAAGTTGTATGTGACCTGGACACAATAATGTTGGGTAGCATTAGCCTTACAGAGGCCATTAAAGCTCCCTGCTCCCTTCCCGGTAAATGAGAATTCACTTTGAAATGTCACCCACGCCAAGCTAGGACCGTCACAGCCTCCGTCGGCAACTAACGTTAACCGACACGTTCTGTCAGGGTTTTGCCCACAAGCAATGGACCTGAAATGCCTCTTGTCGAGTTTCACTTTTCAAACCGTAAGGAAAAAGGCAAACCACGGGTTACGGTTCTTCACAAGGTCATGAGTTTGTAGTAAAATGAGTTTAGAGTCTCTTATCAGACTCATCGAACGAAGGTTGCCTGCTGTTCGCGTTTTGATTGATAGGAGATTGTTGACCGGTGTGAAAGGTGGGGGTGGGTGGGTGAGTCGTTGGCTCAGGGGGGTGATAGGAAGTCCCTAGACAGCTTTTCATGCACTCGCCTGCTGATGGGCACTTGGGCTGTTTCCAGATCTTCGCTGTTGTAAATGGTGCTGCTATGGACATAGGTTGCATGTGGTCCTTCTGGTGGGTGCTTTGGGTTTCTTAGGATATAGTCCTAGAATCACTGGGTCAAATCCATATTTAGTTTTTGAGGAAACTCCACACCATTCTCCACAGTGGCTGCACCAGCCTGCATTCCCACCAGCAGTGCAGGAGGGCTCCTTTTTCTCCGCGTCCTCGCCAGCACTTGTCCTTTGTTGATTTGTTGATGATTGCCATTCTGACAGGTGTGAGGTGCTACCTGGTTGTGGTTTAAATGTGCATCTCTCGGATGATTGGATGATTGGTGACTGAGCATCTCTGGGGGGCGGGTGAGAGACAGGCAGGAGTGAGAAGAAAGTGCAGCTGCCTCAGGGCTGGTCTCTGCCCTTCTGTCTTAGGACAGGATGCGGAGCGTTTCTCATGGACCGACCGTGTTTGCTCAGAGCCAGGGCGTTGGCCCGAGCTGTGTCCCCTCCAGGTGCATCTTAGCCCCTCGTAGGATGAGTTTGATTGGATGATGAGAGGTCCCGGACAGGATCGCTAGTTTGGAGAGAATTTTCACAGGTGATTTTTATTATTTTTTTTGGGGGGGGAGGCGGAGGGCAGGAGGAGACCTTTGAAATGAAGATTTAAAGTAGCTGTAATTCCCACAGTGGCCGCATGGTGGCAGCCGTCCGTGGCAGCAGCCTCCCGCTGGCGCCCTGGAATCCGGAGCCTGCGTTTCCTGGAAAGGATGCCTGGTCCTTGCACACCAGGAGAGGGAGTCCCGCCCTCGCCCGCGTCCTTCTTCTTAAAGTTATAACCAGTTTTGCTTCCTCCCTCCCTTTTCAGGATTGCGTCTAAACCCGTTCCCGTTGGGTTGTAGAAAGCCTCACACTCTCCTGCCTGCAGGATCTCGGCGACTTCCCAGGGTTCTCGGGGAGCATTGGCCCACTTTTGGGTTTGATAGAGCAATTGACTTGCGGTGTGATGGTGGGCGAGTGACTTAACGGCCCTTGGTGTCAGCGTCTTCATGTGGAAACAGGCTAATGACCTGCTGGTGGAGTAACGGTGCCTTTGCAGTGGGTTGTCTGAGGGTCCCGTAAGTTAAAAAGGCCTGCAGTGCGCTCTAAGCCGTTACTGTTGGCTGTTGCTGTGCAGCCGCGTGGTATCCCAGGCGTAAATGTCCCACGGCTGTTTACCTAGGTCTGCCGGCGGCCCGGGCTGGGGGGGGGGGGGGCGGGGGAGGGCTGTTTCCAGGTCCCAGCTATTGTGAACTGTGCTGCTGTGAACACAGGGACGCACATTCTTCCGGATCAGTGTTTCGTGTTTCTCCGGATAAATTCCCGGAAGCGGGATTGCTGGGTCAAAAGGCAGTTAGTTCCCTCGTTAGTTTTCTGAGGAAACTCCACACTCTTCTCCACACCAGCCTGCAGCCCCACCAGCAGTGCACAGGGCCCCTCTTGTCCGCATCCTCGCCCGCACTTGGCGTTTGTTGATGGGTCGAAGGCAGCCGTTCTGACGGCTGTGAGGTGCTACCTCGTGGTGGTTTAAATTGCATCTCGGATGGCCAGTGCCTTGGAGCATCTTTCGTCTGTCCCTTGGCCCCTGTCTGCCCGCTGTGCAGCCGGTCTGTGCAGGACCCTGCCTGCTTCTCACCCCGTCGTTAGCCTTCTTGGCGTTGGGCCATGTAAGCTGTGTGTGTGTTGGAAATTAAACGCGTCAGCTGTATCATTGGCGAATCCGTCCTCCCCTTTGCGGCTCCCTTTTCAGTTTGCTGTCGGCTCCTTTTGCTGTGCAGACGCTTTTCAGTTTGCTGTCGTCCCATTGGGTTGTCCTCCCTCTGTTCCCCCGGCCCCAGGAGACGCCCGGCACCCGTGTGGCTGCGGCAGACGTCCGAGGCGTCACTGCCTGTGTTTCCTCAGAAAGGACGCGTGGTTGTGAGAGACCCCGGTCACCTGGCCGGGGAGAAGTCTCCGAATCGTAGGACCACGTCCCGAGGATTCGGAAAAGGCTTTCCTGGGAAGGCGGCTCCCAGCGTCGCCGGGGAGGGCTTGCCGGGGAGGGCTTGCCGAGACACGGGGGATGGATGCGCTCCCCCTGCCAGGGCTGCCTTCCTCCCGCTGAGGAGCGGGCCACGCCCTCGAGGGGCGTCTGCAGGTGTCATGGGTGGGAATGGGTGGGACTGGAGCGAGAGCCGTTGCTATGGTAACGAGGGGGAAAGTGGGCCCAGGAAACACCCACGAGAGTTTTTACCGATGAATCAGTGCACATCAGTCGGGCGAAGAGTTTAGAAGCGCGGCCGCGGGCCTGAGGGTTCCCCGCGGGGGGAGGGGGGCGCCGAGCATGAAGGGCAGGAAATTAAGGGCTTAGCTGCACGCCCAGAGCTGTCGGAGCTGCTTTAGCCTCCAATGAAGCCAAGTGGAAATTCGCGCAGCCAGGAGGCGACTTTAGATTAAACTTCAGAATCACTTTGCATGACGCCCTCAGCAGTGCAGGTGAGCCCTCCTTCCTTAAAAGCCAGAAAGCACACCACAGAAAGCACACCATCCGGTACCAACCCGCTCGGGCCCGCCTCTCCCTTCACACGCTCTGCACACGCTCTGCACACGCTCTGCACACGCTCACAGGAAGCAAGGGGCCGAGGTGGGCGGGCACCACCAGCTCCCAGGAAGGGCTGCCCAGCCTGGCACCTGGCGCCTGCTGCCCCTGGCCCCTCCACACGAGCGGGGCTGCGTGGACGTCATGCTGAGGGCACGGGGCCCCTTGGGTGGCTGCGTGCAGAGGGGCCTGGGGAAGCCGACGCCTGCCAGGGGCCTGCGGGGCGGTGGGTGCGCTTATGACTCGCCTGTTGGTGACAAGGTGCGCTGCCCCAACTTAAAAACAATGTATTTTATTTGTTTCTTTATTGATTAAGGTATTACATATGTGTCCCTATCCCCCCATTGCCCGCCCCCACCCCCCCTCCCCCCGCTCATGTCCCCACCCCCCTGTTGTCTGCGACCACTGGTTAGGCTCATACGCATGCATAGAAGTCCTTTGGTTGATCTCTCCTCCTTACCCCCGCCCTCCCCTGCCTTCCTTCTGAGGTCTGACGGTCTGATCGATGCTTCTCTGCCTCTGGATCTGTTTTTGTTCATCACTTTACGTTGTTCATTATTTCCCCTAGATGAGTGAGATCATGTGGTATTTATCTTTCTCCGACTGGCTCATTTAGAGTCCTAATTTACACGGAAGCTCCGTGCTCTAGGGAAGGGAATCGGTGGTGGTGGGGGGGGGGGGGGGGCCGAGGGGTCGTCAGCCTCCGGAACTCCCCTGTGCACTCACCCTAGACGACAAGCCTCCCCGCTCTGCTGAGGGTCAGTTACCAGCCCAAGAGGCCCTGACCTCGTCAGTGACACAGGACTGGCTCATTTCGCTCAGCATGGTGCTCCCCAGGTCCATCCAGGCTCTTGCAAATGCTGATTTCAGAGAGGCGCCTTGTGTCCCGTTCTGGGAGCCACACCCACTCCCTCCCTGCACGGCCCTCCCTCCCCGACCACCCAGCACCGCCCGCTGACATGACGCCTGACCGGTCTTCCTGGCAGGCGGGCTCCAGAGGAACAAGTCCTGTTTTACCGAGGAGGTCAGAGCCTCTTGGGGTCAGAGCCTCTTGGGGTCAGGGCCTCTTGGGGTCAGAGCCTCTTGGGGTCAGAGCCTCTTGGGGTCAGAGCCTCTTGGGCTGGTAACTGACCCTCAGCAGAGCGAGGAGGCTTGTTGTCTAGGGTGAGTGCACAGGAGAGTTCCAGAGGCTGACGACCCCTCGGGCCGCCCCTCCCCCCCCCATTCCCTTCCCTAGAGCACGGAGCTTCCGTGTAACTTAGGAATCTAATCAGAAAAGCTTCTCGGCTGGAACAGGCTTAATTAGGAAATCGCTCAATCAGGGCGTCGTGGGCTGATGGGAGGGAGAGCACAGTGGATGATTGTGGTTAAAGCGGCTGGTGATCCTCTTCATTGTGACACGTTCAGGGAATTGGGTGTGTGTGTGTGTGTGTGTGTGTGTGTATGTGAGTGAGTGTGTGTGTGCATGTGTGTGAGTGTATGTACGTGTATGTGTGTGCATGTGTGAATATGTGTGTATGTGTGAGTGTGTGTATGTGTGAGTGTGTGTGAGTGTGCGTGCTCACGGCCCCCGATTCTGCATGCTTCTCTCCACAGCGAGGTGTGCAGGGTGGTTCACCATGAACCGGTCCACGCTGCCCCAGCTGCTTGTCCCCACGCACAGCCCGAAGGAGGCCAGAGTCCTGGGCAGGCCCCGGGCACCGCCTCAGTGACGGGACCTGGGACGTCAGCCCATTTATTATTATCGGTTAATCCTCACCCACGGACACTCCCCATTGATTTTAGAGAGAGAGGAAGGGAGAAGGGGAGATAGAGACATCAGCCTGAGAGAAACACATCAATTGGTCGCCTCCTGCACACGTCCGACCAGGGAGGAGCCTGCAGCCCAGGCACATGCCTTCGACGGAATCGAACCCGGGACCCTTCAGTCCACAGGCCAACACTCTGTCCACTGAGCCACACCGGCCAGGGGGACTTTAGCCGGTTTAAAGGAGCGTGTGGGCTGGGGCGCTTTCCTTGTGATGGGTCCGGAGAAGCCGGCTCAGGCAGCGGCAGAAATGTGGCTCCCCGCTCGGGTCCTGTCCCTCGTGGCTCCCGGGGCCTTCCCGCTGGAACCTGAAATCGCATAGGTGACCTGACGCCCACAGGGCCGAGCCGCGCTGCAGGATGATGGGCTGTGGGAGGCTGCGGCCTGATCGTGTCCCCGAAACCGGGAGGTTGAAGTCTGACCCCCCGTGGGGCTGCGTTGGAGGTGGGGCCGTTAGGAGGCCCCGAGGTTTAGATAAGGCGGGGCCCTCACCACGGACGACAGCGCCCTGTGGGGCTGGGGCCCGGAACCAGACGCCGAGGGGCCGGGTGGCTCCATACGTCTCAGGAGAGAAGAGTTTTTACCGATGAGTCAGTGCACGGGCCGTGCTGGACGTGAGGAGGGTTAGAACGCGTCACTTGGATTCGGATTACTTCAATGGACATGGTTTCTACTGGGAAACAACCATTCGGATTTTGAACAAACGGCTTCGCGAACAGCCTCCTGGACGCGTTGAGTTTGAGGACCAGGGGTCCCCGTCCTGACTTCCGGACGAGAGAGCAGTGCGGCGCGTGCGTGATGCCGCGTGGCCTCCGTGGCTGACTCAGGTGTCACTGCGCCGGGAGCAGGGCTGTTTCCTAAGACCAGGCCCCGGAAGGCAGCCCTCGGCGCATCCCGTCTTTTATCCTCCACGTCTCTCGCCACACAGCGCGATGTCTTCCTTTCCTAGGCTCGTACGTAAGCAGTCTTTGCTCTTTAAAACTTTTAAAACGCTAGGACTCAGGTTTTTAAAAATGGCTTTAGCCCGGCCGGTGTGTTTCAGGGGCTGAGCGTCGACCTGTGACCCAGGAGGTCAGGGCTGGATTCCCGGTTGGGGCACGGGCCCGGTTGCGGGCTCGATCCCCAGTGGGGGGCGTGCAGGAGGCAGCCGGTCCGTGGTTCTCTCTCATCGTGGATGTTTGTCTCTCCCCGCTCCCCCCGCCTCTCTGAGATCAGTAAATATGCACGTATTTAAAAAGTTGCTCTACTTTTTTATTCTTGACGCTCAGGAATTCCAGGAAATGTAGGGAAGGGAGTCGAGAGGCAGTCGCTTAATCGGAACCGGAGCCACGGCCCGTTTCAGGGGCCTCTGGTCCTGGCTCAGGGACACCAGCCACCCTGCTCCCCGCGCTGCTTTCCGGGAAGCACGAGGCCACCCGGGAACCCTGGATGCCGTCACCCCGCCTTCGGAGAGCCGCCCTCGCCCTGCCTTCACGGCGACCCCGTGTGGCCCCGTGTTGTTGGGATGTCGGGCCGAGGCCAGAGCGAGCCGCCTGTTCGTGACGATGACCCGGACGCGAGCTGCCGCGTGCTGTCTTGGTTCCCTAGAGACGCGGTCGGCTCGGTCCCGTCCCCGGGGAGTCTTTCGGAAGACGTCACCAAACGTGTTTCTCTGTGCTTCGGTTTATTCGGCTAGACGCCACTAAGTTACCTTTACATCTCGGCGTGGCTATCGAAAACGCTCTCGTTTTACTCTGCTGCTCTGGGTCCAGGGTTCGGGAAGCCGAGGCCAGCCAGCCGGCCTCCCCGAGGTTCTGGGAGCCCCTTAATGGCAGACAGATCCACGGGCCCCAAGACATCAGAGCACCGTTAGGCCTCTCTCTCTCTCTCTCTCTCTCTCTCTCTCCCCTCACCCAAGGGGATTTCTCCATTGATTTCAGAGAGAGGGGAAGAGAGAGGGAAAGACAGACGCATTGGCTGGCTGCCTCCTGCTCGCACCCTGACCAGGGCCCGGGCTGGGGCGGAGCCTGCAACGGAGGTCCGTGCCCTTGACCGGAATCGAACCCGGGACCCATCTGTCCGCAGGCTGACGCTCTGTCCACGGAGCCACACCGGCCAGGGGAATAGCTTTCTTTCTTTCTTTCTTTCTTTTTTTTAAAGCAAAGTTACCCATAAAAAGCACGATGCACCGTGAATGAGAACTCAGTGACCATTCTGAGGGGAGGGAAGAGGGCGTGGCCAGGCTGACGCAATATATTCTAGAGAGAACCGCCGCCTGGTTCTTGCCCGCACGTTCCTGGGACAGGATGCGGAAACGCAGCGACATGCTCTGAACGGAGGCGGTGCGTCGTCCCTTTGCGGTGTGAGCGTCTGAGGGCGTTCTCGTGACGGCACGGCCTGCTCTGCTGCCAGTAAAGCCCTGGCTCACCTCCACCTGCGTGTTCGTCACGGTCTCAGGAACCCGCCCCTTGTCCGTCACCGACACGTGGCAGGTGGCTTCTCCTTTTCACGCCTGGAAAAATGGCTCTGTACTTAAGCTCGGAAGGTTTCTCGTTGCAGAACGGCCCTCCCGGAACCAGCGGGGCTCCTGCACGAAGGACCGGCCTGCGTGCGTCACCTTTCCCTCCAGGTCCTGGCACAGCGAACGGCTGCTCACCCTGTCCCCCCTCCCGGGCTGGTCCCCCTTGGCTGTGTCACCCCTGCCCCCGGGCTGGTCCCCCCTCCTGGGCTGTTCCCCCCTTGGCTGTGTCACCCCTGCCCCCGGGCTGGTCCCCCCTCCTGGGCTGTTCCCCCTTGGCTGTGTCACCCCTGCCCCCGGGCTGGTCCCCCCTCCTGGGCTGTTCCCCCTCCCGGGCTGTTCCCCCTCCCGGGCTGTTCCCCCTCCCGGGCTGTTCCCCCCTCGGCTGTGTCACCCCCACCCCCAGGCTGGTCCCCCCTCCCGGGCTGGTCCCCCTCCCGGGCTGTTCCCCCTCCCGGGCTGTTCCCCCCTTGGCTGTGTTACCCCTGCCCCCGGGCTGGTCCCCCCTCCTGGGCTGTTCCCCCTTGGCTGTGTCACCCCTGCCCCCGGGCTGTTCCCCCCTCGGCTGTGTCACCCCGCCCTGGGGGCTGTGCTATCTTCTCACTGGTGGTGGGAGAGCCTCCAGGTGACCCCACTTTCCCCTCAGGCTTCTTTCCTTCAGTTCTTTCTCGCCTCTTGCCCATCCATCCCCTCGGGAGTTGTTAGCCACGGAGCACCTGCTCTCTGTCGGTGCCTTTGACGATGTGACTCCCTAGGCCTGGACCCCTCACCTCCCCACCCACGGCCCCCCTGCTCCTGATGATGCCTCCTCCAGGGAGCCCTCCGGGCCTCCCTCCCGGGTCGACACTTCTCTGTCTGTGCCTCCGCTCTGACTCCTGCTTTGAGTGACGGACTGTCCTTTTCCCTTTTGCTATAACCATGCGAGGGCAGGGGCCGTGACAGCCCCAGCCCCGGAGCGGCACCCAGAACGGGGCAGACACGTACTCTGAGCGCATTTCCCTTCTCCGTGTCCTTCCGTCTTGTCCTCACGATGTTCCCAGTGCCATCGGAACGCTTTCTACAGTTAAAACTTAAGACATGAAGATGCACGGTTTCACTTCACTACAGTAAGTAGGTCATTGTCTGTAACTCACGACGCTGTCTGAACGAACGGTGAGCGGACTCACCGACAGCAAACCTGCCGCGGAAACCCGTGGGCAGCCAGCCCGGAGCGGGAGTGAGTCGGGGACAGACTGGCCCAGGCTGGTTCTGGAAAACACCCTGCGTTTGTTGGTAGTGAGGAAGCACACACAGCGATGCACGGGGAAGGAAGAGACGGGCCAGATGGTGAGCACAGGGCACTGCCCAAGGAACGTGCCCCTGTCCGGGCACCGGTGGCCGTGAGCTTTCTGAACGCCGCGCGCCTCGCCTCTGTACACAGTCCGCCCTGCGTGCGGGGGGCCGCGTGCGGGGGGCCGGAGGCCGTCACGCGCTTGTCAGAAGCCCTTTCTCCAGGAACCGGGGGTGCGAGCCCCGTCCGTCCGGCAGCTGCCCGCAGGCGCCGTCCTGGGGGGCCCCGCCGCCTCCCTCCGCGTCGGGTGACAAGCGAGGAGGCTCGGGAAGGGAGATTTCCCCTTAGTTCTCGACCTTTTCTTGACCTTTTTCTGGTTCTTGAGTGGGATGCCCAGTTCTTCCATGATGGCGTCGAAGGAGAGGCACTGAGAACAGAGGACAGAGGTCAGGTAACCCAGCTCCCGTCCCGCTGCCCACGGCGCGTCCGACGCCAGGACGTGCCCGCCGGTGCCCATGCCTCTGCCAGCCCCGGCCGCCCGCCCCTCCCACGTGGGGAAACCGAGGCAGCAAGGCAGCGGGCAAACGTCGGGGTTTCATTCGCAAACGCAGCGACACACACCGCCCGGTGGCTCTCAGGCGGACGGCGTGCCCTGGCCGAGACCGAGAGGACAGCGGAGCCGCGGCGCACGGCGGGGGCCCAGGCGCGGAGGGCCAGGCGCTCGGACCTCGGGGGACGCCGGGCAGAGCGGGCACCCAGGCTGTGCTTTTTCTCCCGTGGAACTCTGTTCCTAAAATACAATCTGATTTTGGACGACTTTCCTTTCTGGCCAAGAAAAAGGAGAAAACACCATTTACAACCGTATTTTCTGCCGAAAACCACGGAGACCGGCCAGCAGCAGTGAGGGGTGGAGAGTGGGAGGGAAGCGAATGCGTGAGCGCGCGACACGAGGGCAGCGGCGATGGCAGACGCACACGGATGCAGAGGGCGCGTGTCCGTGGGCCTCACCACGCCGTTCGCATGCACGGTGGGCAGAGGACAGGCGGACAGGACCCCGGTCCCCTTTCCCAGCCAGGAAGTCTCTGATACATTCCTGCCTGGAGAGATTTCATTAAGGTGGGATCGTTTTGCTGACATGACTCTTTGTTTTAAGAATATTTTTATTGACGTCAGAGAGGACGGGAGAGGGGGAGAGAGAAACATCCAGGATGAGAGAGAATCACGGATCAGCTGCCTCCTGCACGCCCCCCACTGGGGATCGGGCCCACAAACCGGGCCTATGCCCCGACCGGGAATCGAACCCTGACCTCCCGGTTCCTAGGTCGACGCTCAGCCCCGGAGCCACGCGGGCCGGGCTGTTTTCACTGACATTCCTCTTAAAAGACCCTCTGAAAGGCCAAAGCCTTGCTCCTGTCCCACAGACGCCCCGTGTGGATCTGGCCGGAAGTCAGTGGCAGCCCGCACCCCAACAGGTGCTCCGGGCGCGAGGCCTGAGAGGAGGCTCGGGGTTCTGTGTGCAAAGTACAACGCGGCCCATGTGCCCCCTGCCTGTCCACGCCACGTGTGTCTTTGCGATGCCGCACCCATTCGGTTCCACAGAAGAGTCACGTTGGCAACGCCTGCCTCTGCTTCCTCGCCCCGTCCTCTCCCGGGGAGCGAGTCCACACGGCCGGAGCCAGAGAAGCGAGATGCTCGGAGGAGATTGCCCGCCCACCCCCTCACCAGCAGCTCTGTCCTGGGAGCGGGAGGGAGCACAGAGCATCTCCTGGAAGGACATCTGTCAATGCAGGTAAGGCGGCCAGGAGGCCGGGAGGCTGGGTGGCTGGGGGGCTGGAGGGCTGGGGGCCGGGAGGCTGGGAGGCCAGGGGGCTGGGGGACCAGGAGGCCGGGGAGCCGGAGGGCCGGGAGGCTGGGCGGCCGGGCATCCCCCTGAACTCAGGGCCGTGCATGGGGAAGATTGCAAGAACAGACAGTTTGGGGTGGGGGGTGGGGGGGCGGGGCACCATTTCTGAGGGCCGCGGGGGCACACGCCTTTTTAAAAATTTTTATTATTTTTTAATCCTCACCCAGGATATGTCCCCATTAGTTTTAGAGAGAGTGAGTGAGAGAGGGAAACATCAAAGTGAGAGAAACACAGGCATGGCTTGCCTGCCTCCTGCACGAGCCCTGAGCAGGCCGGGGCCGGGGAGGAGCCTGCGACCGAGGTGCGTGTCCTTGACTGGAATCGAACCTGGACCCTTTGGTCCGCAGGCCGACGCTCTACCCGCTGAACCACCCCGGCCAGGGCTGGGCACACTGCCTTTCCGACCTACAGGGAACGGTCAGGCTCTGCCCGCGACGGTACCGGGATGGCTGATGTGAGTGGGTGTCCCCGGGGCCGCGGCTGACCCGGCCCTGCTGTCCCGGGGAAGGGCGACCAGCCAGCTGCCCTGTGACCCCAGAGGCTCCGTCTCGTCCTCAGGGTCACAGTTCTGAACCCTTAAACTCTGAGCCGCCTGTGAGTCTCGGTGTCGATCATCCACCTGCCAGTGAAGCGGGCTGGTCAGAATGGAGAGACGGGGCTTCCTGGGCCGTGGAAGGAGGGAGTCGCAGGACATCGGGGAGAGGAAGGAGGGCGTGAGCGGGCGATGCACGCCCCACGGGACCAGCGTGCTGTTGTCACGCGGTGCACAGTTGAACGTCTGAACCTGCTTTCTCACCAGGAAGCAGACGCTCAGTTGTAAGGCGTGAGGACAGCACTGAGAGAAGCGGGTGGGGAAGCTGCTCCTGCAAACGCGCGCCCGTGGAGCCCCCACCCTGCAGGCCGTGTCCGAGCCGTGCCCTCGGTCTGCAGGCGTTGAGCGGCGAGCGTCGCTCTCCTGGGGACGGGGACAGGGACTTACGGTCCCTTCCGCTCCGCGGATACAGAGCGTCGGGACCCCGATTAGGAGAGGGATTCCACGGGAGCCCCTCTCTCTTTCAGCCGACTACACCGTGTGAGCGGGGGCTGTGCCGCGTCCTCTCGCCTGCCGTCCTCTCGCCTGCCGTCCTCTCGCCTGCCTCGCGCGCGTCTGCCGCCTTCCACATCCCCGGGCGGAGTGGGGCCCCGATGAAGTCACATCCAGCGAAGCGGGCACGTGCGGGCCGCACAGCACAGCGCGACGGCGGCTCCCCCAGAGCAGGACCCCTCACGCGTGCGTGAAGGTTAAAGCAGAGCCGGTCCCCCTTGTACTGAGAGAGGTGCCCGACGAGGCCCCGGGGAGGGGCGCGGTGCTCCTGCAGCCGCCCTGAGGTCTGGGCCCATTTTCCTGACGGAGCCCCGTTACCCCACCGCCGGCTCCAGGAGCTCCCGCGAAAGGGAAGTGAGACTGGCGCGCGCGGTTCAGCAGAGACTGGCCTCCGCGTGGGCAGAGCCGGGCTGAGGGGGGCTGGAGCCCGTTCACTGTCATTAAGGATTCGGAGGCGGGACAGCTGAGCGTCACAGCCCTGCAGTTAGCGGCTCGCTGCTCCACATTGCAACCGGATCTTGAAGTTCCGTGGAGGCCCGTTCCGTGGAGGCCGTTCCCTGCGAGGCGGGGGGCGTGTTTATGCCGTTTGTGAAGGAACGATCCGAACCACAGCCGTCTGATCCAGGCGTGGAAGCTCCAGTGTGACTTCCGTCAGAAGTAAAAGTGACAGGACACCGAGGCTGGCGGCTGACACCACCGCCATCCTAACTGCAGCTCGGAAGAGAGTGTCTGATACGCGCTATGGTCACTCGGGGGTGCTTCCCGAGCTCCCGGCCGGAATAATAAAAGGTCGGCCCTCGATGGCGGTCCACGCCGTGTGGAGACACGGTGTTTGTACCTCTACGTCCGTCGCTGTGCGTGGACGCGTGGGCTCCGCAGGGACACACGAGGGAGGCACCGTTTCTCTCCAAGCCCTGCCTGCAGCTCCTCCACGTTCGGCTTACTCCGTCCTTGCTCATCGCGGAGCCGGTCTCCGCTGAGAAGCGACTGAGCCTCCCTGTAAGCACGCCCCGGGTGCCACCTGCACGGCTGCCCTCGTCCCCTCGTCCCCTCGTCCGCGACAGGAAGGTCAGCCCCGGCCCGGGACTCACACTCAGCAACGGCTCTCTGGGCATCGAAGTCACAGGCCCTTACGCGAGGGCCAGGCACCCCAGGCCCCGAACGCGACGCTGACAGGACCGCACGCGCCCAGCCCGGGCAGGGGCTCACCTGCTGGACGCCGCTGCCCCCGTGGGACGCGCACAGGAACTCGCCCACGGCCACGAACACCGCCAGCACCAGGCCGGCCGCCAGCACCACGAAGATGCCGCCCATGCTGTCCACGCCCAGGGCGCTGGCCTCCTTGACGGCCTCCTCGGCGCAGCCGCTGCCTCGCCACCACTTCTCCCTCATGGTGCGCAGCGTCCCCGCCTCCTGCAGCTGCAGGATGGCCATGGTGACCCTGTCCCGGAGCGGGGAGCCTGGGGGACATGGGGGAGGGAGTGAGGGACCCTGTCCCGGAGCGGGGAGCCTGGGGGGACATGAGGGGAGGGAGTGAGGGACCCTGTCCCGGAGCAGGGAGCCTGGGGGACATGGAGGAGGGAGAGGAGTGAGGGACCCTGTCCCGGAGCGGGGAGCCTGGGGGGCATGGGGGGCGGGGGAGGAAGAGAGGGGGTCTCAGAGGGACCGACTCTGGCTGATCGGCTGCCTCCTGCACGCCCCCCACTGGAGATGGAGCCCATAACCCGGGCCTGTGCCCGTGACTGGAATGGAACCTGGGACCCTTCAGTCTGCAGACTGACGCTCTACCCACTGAGCCACACCAGCCAGGGCGGCTGCTGTTTTCCTTTCTACCCAGACTCCCTAGAGCCAAGCC
The DNA here is from genome assembly GCA_026230045.1 of Corynorhinus townsendii. Lineage (NCBI taxonomy): Eukaryota > Metazoa > Chordata > Mammalia > Chiroptera > Vespertilionidae > Corynorhinus > Corynorhinus townsendii. The sequence continues at coordinate 357,158 of JAPDVU010000002.1, forward strand.
CAGCTGCAAAGGAGAGCGGAGGCTTTGGAGTTAGACTCTGGTTTCTCCACTAAGAGGATGGAGTTTTGGGTGCGAAAATGGCTCTGGAAGGTGAAATGCCAGCCACGCCCCCCGCCACGCCTTCCATGCCCGTGCCCTCCTCAGCCTCGGCTGACGCTCGGCCTCTTACCCATCGGGGTCCCCACGCCGTAGCCCTTGGAGTCGATGAGGCCCCCGATCTGCGTGAGGCTGCAGTTCCTCTGGGTCACGTACTCGATGCTGGTGGACTCCATGAGCAGCGCGTAGTCGGCGGTGAGCACGCGCCGGATGCCGTCCGCGCTGCTCCGCACCAGGGCCGTCTGCTGCCTGCTGCCCATGAAGGCCCACATCTTCTCGTAGGTGGAGATCTTGGACTTCTGCAGGGAGAGCGGGGGCGGGGACTGAGCACCCGGTCCCCAGGCCGTGCAGAGCCCGGTGGTCAAGCTGCAGGGGAGGCCCTACGTCCTCGGGAGGGAACGGTGGGCAGGGCCCCGGGCCTGCAGCGGGGTCACTGGGAAGACCCAGCTCCCTGCAGGCCCGGCGGGAGGCGCAGAGGGGCTGCTTGGCCATCGGTGCTTCTGTGGGCCTCAGGGAAGTGAGGGACGTACAGTCTGACAGTGGCACCCGGACTGATCTGACAGTGATGGCACTACTGTAATCTAGGGCATGTGCACTGTGTAAAGGGGCACACTTCCCATATGGATGGGGGTACGTTTGTCATATGTGAATAGGGGGTACGTTTTCCTTAAGTTTCCTTTCAAGGCCTGTGTGGAGCGATGGCGGAGATGACTCAGCTGTGACTCCAGCAAGCAGAACCCATAGGCAGGGTCAGGCCGACCCAGCAGGAGTCAAACCATCGTCTCATCCACCTCATCTCATCACCATCATCTCATCACCACCATCTCATCACCACCGTCTCATCAGCACCATCTCATCGCCACCATCTCATCGCCACCGTCTCATCACCTCATCTCATCACCACCGTCTCATCACCACCATCTCATCACCATCATCTCATCACCATCATCTCATCACCACCATCTCATCACCACCGTCTCATCACCACCATCTCATCACCACCGTCTCATCACCACCATCTCATCACCACCATCTCATCACCACCATCTCATCACCACCGTCTCATCACCACCATCTCATCGCCACCGTCTCATCACCACCGTCTCATCACCATCATCTCATCGCCACCGTCTCATCACCACCGTCTCATCACCACCATCTCATCGCCACCGTCTCATCACCACCGTCTCATCACCATCATCTCATCACCTCATCTCATCACCACCATCTCATACCACCGTCTCATCACCACCATCTCATCGCCACCGTCTCATCACCACCGTCTCATCACCATCATCTCATCACCACCGTCTCATCACCACCGTCTCATCGCCACCGTCTCATCCACCATCATCTCATCACCACCGTCTCATCACCACCGTCTCATCACCACCATCTCATCACCACCATCTCATCACCACCATCTCATCACCACCATCTCATCACCATCATCTCATCGCCACCGTCTCATCACCACCATCTCATCACCACCGTCTCATCGCCACCGTCTCATCGCCACCGTCTCATCGCCACCGTCTCATCGCCACCGTCTCATCGCCACCATCTCATCGCCACCATCTCATCACCACCATCTCATCACCATCATCTCATCACCACCGTCTCATCACCACCGTCTCATCACCACCATCTCATCATCACCATCTCATCACCATCATCTCATCACCACCGTCTCATCACCACCATCTCATCACCACCATCTCATCATCACCATCTCATCACCACCATCTCATCACCTCATCTCATCACCTCATCTCATCGCCACCGTCTCATCGCCACCGTCTCATCACCTCATCGCCACCGTCTCATCGCCACCGTCTCATCGCCACCGTCTCATCACCACCGTCTCATCATCACCATCTCATCACCTCATCTCATCACCACCATCTCATCACCACCGTCTCATCACCATCATCTCATCCACCACCGTCTCATCGCCACCATCTCATCACCATCGTCTCATCCACCACCGTCTCATCTCCACCGTCTCATCACCTCATCTCATCACCACCATCTCATCTCCGTGAGCCCAGCTCATGGCTTCCGGCCCAGGGGGCAGTGCTCAGCCTTATGAAGGGGGTTGGGCCGCACCTCGCCACTCCCGGGAGGAGGTGACAGAGGTCGGGAGCCCGTGCCCCACAGCCGACCAAAGTCCCCCCACCCCGAGAGGCAGAAAGGACACGTCTGTTACGACTCTCTTCAAATCCTCCCCTGAGGATACTTTCCCATTGATTTTCGGAGAGAGTGGAAGGGAGAGAGAGAGACACAGAGAGAGAGACATCGATGTGAGAGAGACACATCGATGGGTTGCCTCCCGCGTGCACCCCAACCAGGACGGGGCACCTGCAACTGAGGCACGTGCCCTTGACCAGAATCGCACTGGGACCCTTCAGTCCGCACGCCGGCGCTCTGTCCACGGAGCCTCACCAGCCAGGGCTTTTTTTCTTTAAAACAGTATTTTTATTGATTTCAGAAAGGAAGGGAGAGGGAAAGAGAGAGAGAAACACCAATGCTGAGAGGAAATCGTTAGTTGGCTGCCTCCTGCCCGCCCCCACTGGGGAATGAGCCACAACCAGGAATTGAACTGTGCGTTCCTGGTTCATAGTCAATGCTCGATCCCTGAGCTACAAACTGGCTGCTCTTCATGATTGCTCAGGTTCTGTGGTGGCCTGGCCGGCGTGGCTCAGTGGGTGAGCATCGACCTGTGAACCAGGAGGTCAGGGTTCGCTTCCCAGGTCAAGGGCACTGGCCTGGGTTGCGGGCTCGATCCCCAGTAGGGGACATGCAAGAGGCAGCCGATCTGTGGTTATCTCTCATCATGGATGTTCCTGTCTGTCTCTCCCTCTCCCTTTTTCTCTAAAAATCAGTAAATGCATATTAAAAAAATAAAGAGTCCGGTAATTAATTAATGGTGTGACTGAAAGAAGAAAGCAGAACTGACTATCCACCATCTTGCAGAGCTAGATCCTCAGCTGACCCTCCCCACTGGGGGTGACCACAGGAATGTCAGAATTGTCCTAACTCCCCCAACCGCTGCCTGAGTGGACCAGTGAAGCTCCAGGAACGTAGCTAAGGTCCTAATAAGGCTATCAAGAAGCAATGGTAGGGGGATGGCTCAGACCTTGGAATGTATTGGCCACCTCCTGGCCTTTGTGCCGTAAAACCCTGCAGAAAAACCCTGACCAAAGTGACCACTCTCTGTAACCCACGTCACTCACCCAAGCCCACCCAAATGACTAGCCCTATATAACCTTTGTTCCCCTGGGGCTCGCTCTCTCCTCTCCCCGCTGCGTCGTAAAGAGGCTGGGAGCCAAGCCCGGGCTTGAATAATAAAGACTCTTTTGTTTTTTTGCATCGGAAGTGGCTCCCTGGTGGTTGAATTTGGGGACCCCGAAATCTGGGCATAACATGACGAGGAGAAAGAAGTGGCCTTGGTATCAGGAGAACTTCCTTAACATGGTTGGCATGCTCTGCCTCCCTCCCCCTCGTCCTTCCTGCTGATCGGGGGCGGGGGACCGTCTGCCTCTGACCCAAAGCTATGGATCAGCCACAGCGTGCGTGGGCACTGCGTCTCCGTCTCCGCGCTGGCGCCTGGGGGTCGTGCTTAAGGAGCGGCCCTCCCGAGCGACACTGGCCTTCCTCGAGCTTTTCTGTACGGACGACGTCGGCTGGCACCCGGCTGCCCCTCCACAGCCCCGTGGGCGCGCGTGGGACCACGTTTACGATTCACCCCGGCTCTCGAGTGCGAACGTGGTCCCTGGGGATCCGGGTGGTGGTTCCACTGGCAAACGGCCCCCCCAGGGGACAGCGAGGCCCCTCGTCTGGGACGCAGCCCGGCCCCACCCCGAGGTCACGCGGGGGCGAGGGTCGGTCACTGGAGCCGTATGAAAAGAAGCACAACTAAAGTCTGAGGCTGTTTCACGTTGAAAATGAAATGCCGCCGCGCCGAGCTCCGGGCACCCTGCCTGCACGGAGAGCGAGTTCACAGGGAAAAGCCGGTGGATTTTGCCGGAAACGTCAGCGTGTGTTTCCTGGGCCCCGTTTCTCGAGGAGACACTTGGCCGGAGCGTCGCGGGCGGGGGAGGGTCCGCGGCTTCTTCCCTCGTGGGTTTTGGTCATTCCTATTCTTCCCTCCCGGCAGCTCCTGCCTTTTACTGATTGGCTTTCTAAAGCGGCACAGCCATGTGGGATCGACGTGAAAACAGAGACAAGCTTTTGGCAAAGGGGTTTGGTACAGGCTGCGCCCCCAGAATGCACACACACTTTGAAGCGTTTTATCAAAACACGTTTCATCCAGCCCATCAATGACTCTCTCTCCTCACTGATGTTTCTCTCTCTCTCCCCCTCCCTCCCTGAAATGAATAAAAATATATTGAAACATACATTCCATTTTCAGTGTTGAGCTGTGGGCTGTGGAGGTGCGTATACCTTCTGGGGGGACAGCCTGTATGTGCGTGGGTTCCTGGGAGCAGAGCACCTTGCCCCGCTGCCTGAGGGGAAATGCCGCTTGCCGGGAGCTGCCTGTGCCCGCGGGGCTGGGCCGGGGGGAGGGCAGGGGAGGTGCCGCTGTTTGACGCCCACTCCGGTGCCCCCAGGCACTCATTCCTTCCGCGGCTGGGGGAGGGGTGTGGTCCGTGACGGGGGTGGGCAACGTTGATGCGGAGTCAGGTTGGCCTGGCCCCCATCACTCAGGTATTCGGGGTGCACGGGGGGGGGGGAGGGGGGGACCGACCCTGGGACCCTTGGTTCCCTCCGGGAATAGCCCGTTTAGGCCCGGAGTGGTGACCCCCGACGCTCCCTGACTGCGCACCTCCCTCCAGGGGGAACTGGATGGGATCCAGCCCTGGGTCCTTTTTTGCAAATAAATTCCCTCTTGGTAAACAGGGCTGCTGGCGACAAGCGAACCTGTGAGTCGAGGGACTGGCAGCAGCGACTCTGCGTCCCCTGTACACGGTCTGAATGTGACCCCAGATCCACACGTGAGAGCTTGAACTCCTGGGGGGCGGGGGGGACTAGGGAGGCCGGGCTTCCGGAGGTGCTGCCGGCGCGAGCGGAATCCGTGCCGACGGCCAAGGTTACCACGGACGTTGCTTCTGTCCCCTGTGAGGCACATGTCACTGACACGCTTATTCCCCGAAAACGTCTCATGGCCCAACACGTCATTTCCCAGGGAGACTCTCTCCGCCACCACCCTCCCTCCCTCCCCTCAAGCCGGGCCACCGCTGCCGCCTCTCACCTTGAAGAAGGCCATGGTGGCGCCGTCCCTGACCGCCCCGTACTCGATCCTGGTCTGCTTGGCCAGGTCGTCCGCCGAGCCTATGGGGGCCTCCATCCTCTCCACAGTCAGGAAGGCGGCCAGGTTGGCCGTGTAGGACGAGATGACGACGAGGGTGAAGCACCACCAGCTCCCGGCCAGGATCCTGGTCGACAGCGCCTTGGGCACGGGCTCCGACCCTGCGGGCAGCAGAGCGGGCGTCAGACGGCGTCGGGGGAGGGAGACGGGCCGGGCGGGTCTAGGGGTGAACGCGTTTTTGTGGCGTCAAAGCCGTAAGTTCACCAAGCACGCACCCTCCGGGGCAGGGGCCATTGCCGCTTTTTTTTTTTTTTTTTTTTAAGGAAAACGGCGCGACCTTTAAGGGATCGTTTGTCACAAAGCAGGGCTGCTGCGTGAAGGGTGGCTCATGGCCTCTGGTGTGCGAGGCCCCGGGGAATCCGCCGGACGACCCACGGGCTCGCGCAGTTGCTGTGTTCGGAGCGTTTGCCTGTCTGGGTTGAAAAGCCAGCCCCGGACCTGGCCTCTTCCCGGTCTGGTGGGCGTCTCTCTGCGGGAGGTGCCGGGTCCCAGGTCTCTGTACACCTGGGAACGCTCCGAAGGTCAAGGTGTTTCTACTTCAGGTTAAAGAATTCCAGGACCTTTCGAAAGAGGGCTCACCGCCTGCGCGTGAATGAAACGCTGGGGGTTCACGAACGGAGTTAGAGAAGGGGCAGCCGGAGCCGAGAGGAGAGGAGCCCCTGGCTGTCATCGGCTGCTGCTCGGGCTGAGACTGCTTCCCTAAGGCAGAGCCGTATTTGCCTGAGAAGAATACGTTCAGGGCGGAGCGTGATGTTTGTCCTTGAATTAAGTGCCATCTCTTAATGACGCTGCAAACACCGGCTGTTTCCCGGCTGAGGGGGCCCTTCCCGGAGAAAACATACATTTTGGGGTCATCGGAGGACTCCCCGCCGTCTGCGAGGCAACTCAGAGGCACGGCCCGTGCTTACCCAGAATGCCTCGCTCTCTAAAAGGCAGGGCGGGCGGACTGAGTCCAGGGACCAAGAGGACACACATCTATGGAAAGTCTCTGGCTCAGGCCGGGGTGGTTCAGGGTTCGAATCCGGTCAGGGCACCGGCCAGGTGGCGGGCTCGATCCCCCTGGGGGCGTGCAGGAGGACATTCTCTCTCATCATCGATGTATCTCTCTCTCTCCCTGCAGGGCTCACCCCAGCACCCGGACCTGGGCGGGTCTGGCTGACCGGCGCGCCTACAATCCCCTGTAGGTCTGTGCTTGCCGTTTCCTCCAAAACCCAGAGGTGCTGCCGAGCGCGTGCGGCCATGGACACGCCCAGAGCTGAAGCGCCCGAGAGGGTTGACGCACAGCAGGCGGGACCTCTGCTCTGGAGACTTCTCACCCGGTGCTGCGTGGTCTCTGCCCGGCAGCCGGCGGCTGGAGAGGGGCGCTGCGCTTAGCGACAAGCACGCGGTGCGGCCCGTGTCTCCTCAGGCGCAGACACCGCTCACCTGGCAGGCAGCTCGGCGGGTCAGCAGGCCGAGTGGACAGAGGCCCTGCCTGAGCGGCGTGTCCTCCCCCTGCGGCTGCGTGTCACCTGACACTTTCATCTTCTCGGAGAACAAGCGGAGTGGGGGGGTGGGGGTCGCGGTGAGCGGCAGACACTGCACCCCGTTTGCTGTGGGTGATGGTGCGCTCCCCGGGGAGCAGAAGGGAGTGTGGGGGCCCTTACAGGGCAGAGGCGGTCGCGGTCGGTCGTGTGTGCGGCTGAGAGCCCGTCTGTATCTTCCATCCAGTGCACCAGCTCCTTCCCAGGAGGCAGGGCCCCTCCTTCCCTAGAGCGCTGGGGACATCCAACTCCAACCACAGAAATGCGGGGTAAGTCACACAACCACGAAGGAGCCGGCTCCTCCAGAGTTTCAGCCACTCCCTTCCTCCCCCCCATCAGCATGTGACCCGTACTGCATTTCTGTGGTGGGCACTGGAGGTCCCCACCTGGCTCAGTGACTGCTGCTATGGTTACCGGGTGAGGGACCTAAGATGAATCCGTAGGGCTTGTCGGATGGCCATTAGGTGATGGTTTTAGGAAGAATGTAAGTCATCGTGTTTGTCAAAGGCTCCAGGTTCCTCTCAAACCCCGGCGGGCGAGTTATGGATGAAAAGGCAAAGAGCCGTGCCCCCATCTGTGCTCACTGGCCAACCATTTCGCAGGCGCTACATTCCCTTCCCGTGGGGAAGATCTGTCCTGGGCGCCTGGTGGGAGTCTTACTTCAGACCCAGCAGAGAGGCCCCCGTGAGCCACATCCGGCTCTGCTGTTTCTAGTCCTGATCAAGAGCCCCTGTCCCAGCCACTGCCGCCTGGCCCCTGCTCTCGGGGTTACCAGCGTGGGCGCCCACAGACCGTGGTGCGTGAGAGGCGTCTCGGGGTTACCAGCGTGGGCGCCCACAGACGGTGGTGCGTGAGAGGCGTCTCGGGGTTTACCAGCGTGGGCGCCCACAGACGGTGGTGCGTGAGAGGCGTCTCGGGGTTACCAGCGTGGGCGCCCACAGACTGTGGTGCGTGAGAGGCATCTCGGGGTTTACCAGCGTGGGCGCCCACAGACGGTGGTGCGTGAGAGGCGTCTCGGGGTTACCAGTGTGGGCGCCCACAGACTGTGGTGCGTGGGGCAGCCAGCGAGTACCTTGCTGCATGAGGGCTCCGACTCCAAACCAGACACTGTTCAGCAGAGTGAAACTGTTCACCACGCCCGAGTCGGGGCTGCACGGGTGGGGGCTGTGCCACTCGTAGGGCGTGAACCTGTGCAGTTAACAGAGACAGGTCAGCGTCAGAGAAGCAAGCACAGCTGCCCCAGGAGGCCCATGCCCAACAGTTAATGAATTAACGACCGCCTCACCCCTAACAGCGGCCACATCACGGACGCACGGCTTTGGGGCCAACTGCAGAGGGGCCTTCAGACACCCTACTTACCAGACTGGTTCAGTGCCTGAGCCGACCTAGGACCCAGGAGATCACAGTTCGATTCTCGGTCAGGGCACAGGCCTGGGTTGCAGGCTGGATCCCCAGTGTGGGGCCTGCAGGAGGCAGCCGATCCATGATTGTCTCTCATCATGGATGTTTCTTTTCTTCTCCCTCTCCCATCCTTTCTTAAATCAATAAAAATATTTAAAAATTTTTTATTTAAAGAAAGGTTCACTCATCCCAAGAATTTACCCCACCAAGTAGCGAAGCCTACCACACACCTGGTTGCACCAACTACGATGTGAAGGCACCGCGTGTGGGGGAGACACGAGGACCAGGGACCTGCCTTCGCGGGCATCCGTGGACAGAAGCTTAAAAGGGACCCACGTGGTCTAGCAAGTTTAGGGTGCACCAGAGGGGCTGCGAAGTGGAACTCAAGTAGCCAACAAAAGGCAGGCCTGGGTCTGGACTGTATTACATATTTGTGGGTAGTCATGGAAACGGTCACACCCTTAACCGGAGAGGCAACGTTTAAACTTTGTGTGCCCACCCCCCACCTCGGAAGGGTCCTTAGTCCCAGACCCCACGGCGCGTGGGGCTCAGAACCGCCTCCTCTGCTGTTGCTAATGTAACTGTTTCTATTGTAACTGTTTCTATTGTAACTGTTTCTAATGTAACTTTCTATTGTAACTGTTTCTATTGTAACTGTTTCTAATGTAACTTTCTATTGTAACTGTTTCTATTGTAACTGTTGCTAATGTAACTCTCTATTGTAACTGTCTATTATAACTGTTGCTGATGTAACGTTCTATTGTAACTGTTTCTAATGTAACTGTTTCTATTGTAACTGTTTCTATTGTAACTGTTTCTAGCCTAACTGTTTCTAATGTAACTGTTTCTATTGTAAATGTTTCTATTGTAACTGTTTCTAGCCTAACTGTTTCTAATGTAACTGTTTCTATTGTAAATGTTTCTATTATAACTGTTGCTGATGTAACTTTCTATTGTAACTGTTTCTAATGTAACTGTTTCTATTGTAACTGTTTCTAGTCTAACTGTTTCTAAGGTAACTGTTTCTATTGTAAATGTTTCTATTGTAACTGTTTCTATTGTAACTGTTTCTAGCCTAACTGTTTCTAATGTAACTGTTTCTATTGTAAATGTTTCTATTGTAACTGTTTCTAATGTATTTCTATTGTAACTGTTTCTAATGTAACTGTTTCTAATATAACTATTTCTATTGTAAATGTTTCTATTGACTTTCTATTGTGACTGTTTCTATTGTGACTGTTGCTAATGTGACTGTTGCTAATGTAACTGTTTCTAATGTAACTCTAATGTAACTCTATTGTAACTGTCTATTATAACTGTTGCTGATGTAACTGTTGCTAATGTAACTGTTTCTATTGTAACTGTTTCTATTGTAACTGTTGCTAATGTAACTGTTTCTATTGTAACTGTTTCTATTGTAACTGTTGCTAATGTAACTGTTTCCAGCACAAAGGGCTTAGTCACCAGATCGCCAACCCCCATGAGGAAGCAAACCCTGCACAGGTCACTTCATATCTCCAGCCTCAATTTCCTCATCTGCAAGGAAGGGAAGGATAGGATATTTCTGAAATGTTACCATAAAAACCTGGGGAACTTCATAGGTTTTCCTCGATTTTCTAAACCTCTGACTGCTAGAGCCCCAAGGAAGTCCTGCTCTGTGGTTATTTTTTGGGGGTTATCTCGCCAAGAGGCACTCTTTCTAATGACATTTGCAGGTGCTGCACAAAGTGTGGGACAGTGATTGAAAACGCAGCAGTTCTTAGCAGGGGGTGAAGGGGTGGGAGGCTCTGCCTCATGCCAGGGCGCCCCTGCAATGCAAGAAGCAGCCCTGGAAGGCCATCCCGCCGAGGGGGGCACATGGAGGGCCACAGCCATGAGCTCAGCCACAGCGGGTGGGACCCCGGGAGCCCAGGGGTTCGGTGAACCCGTTACCGGCAGCCACAGGCAGGGCACCGTGATTCAAGCACAGGGATCTGGGCAGGTCCCCTCCTCAGAAAAGGATTCTCTGAACCCAGACCCCTTTGAAAAGTGTGGTGCCTGCTCCCCAAGTTTGGGGGTGACGGGGAAGCCTCACAGGTTACCCCGCGGTAACGGCACCACCGCTCCCTGCGCCTTCCTCACGCTGCGCCTGGTATGGTCCCACGCAGCTCGGAGCCACAACCGCAGGCAACATTTTAATTAGTTTCAGCAACATAATTACATTTTGAATTTACACACTCTTCTAACCAGGGTAGTCGGCTGAGTGAAGAAATGAACACCCATGTTAATGAACCCGCTAATTGAAGCAAATGCGAGTAAAGATGCCGTTACTTTAACAATATCACTGCCGCTTGTACCGTAATTTAAAAATATTAATCGCAAGACAGGAGCAGGCTGTGCCTTCAGCAGAAGGAGTTTTTCTGATCAGGCCGTGATGCCCAGCAGCCAGGCGCGGGGAGCGGCCTTCCCCCCTGAAGCTCTGAGGGCGAGCCCACCACTCCCCTCTCTGAATTCAGCTGATCCTGCCTCAGGATTTCATACTTTGCCGTTATAAGTGAATAACTAATATAATTTTCTTTTAAAAAAATATGTAATTACTTCAGAGAGGGAGAGATAGAAACATCAGTGATAAGAGAGAATCATGGATCAGCTGCCTGCTGCACGCCCCATCCTGGGGATGGAGCCTGCAACCCGGGCCTGTGCCCTGACCGGGAATTGAACCCTGACCTCCTGGTTCATAGGTCGATGCTCAACCACTGAGCCACGCTGGCTGGCCTAGGAGGAAGCTCTATTGGAACTTTAATAGACCTGTTGGGTTTGTGCAATAACCTTAGCATCACAGTCAAAGGTTTTCTTGATTTTTTTTGGCCAGATACCAACTTTAAGAAAAACTTTATATTTAAGAAAGACAAACATATCATAAAATATAAGCAGACATGATATCTGGATTGTTGATCTATTTAAATTGTGTGTTCATGATAACAGACATAATTTCTCAGGTTAAATATTTCTCAGAAAATAATATGAAAAAATGTCAACCACAAAATCAAAACCCCGACGTGCCCACCTGTGACCGGCCAGGGTGACAGGGGCTTTGCGTCGTTCTCCTTAGCGTGTGCCACTGATGTGTGGCTTCACACGTGCAGGTCAGTTCAGCCAACGCTTCGCAGCATCTCTCTAGCGAGCGCATGAGCCTAAAAGCGCGGCCGGCTTTATCTCTCCCCTTTACAAGGACATGGGATTTATTCAAAACATCACCCCCCCTCCCGCCCAGAGGAGACGAGGATGAGATTCACGGTCCCGTTTCCCGTCACTGACTGAGTGCAAATGGCTCAGGAGCTGACGGAGCCACCTCACGCCTGAGCCTCCTGGGCGGACCCACCAGGTTCAGGCCTCCGCTGAGACCCAGGTGCCGCCTTCACACCTGCTCAGCGCTCCTGAGGAGAAGCAGGACTGGGGTCAGGGTGGGGTCAGGCGTGTGGAGAAGGGGATGCAGCTGAGCGCAGACACCAGACAGGACACCTGACAGGGTGGGGGCCACCCTCTGGGTCCACCACCCGCTGTCTAAGTCTGTAACAGATGCCCACGCCTCACCCCACAAGACCAGAGAGGAGATAGTGATGAGTGTGACCAGGAGACAGCGATGAGTGTGACCAGGAGAGAGACAGCGAGAGTGTGACCAGGAGAGAGACAGCGAGAGTGTGACCAGGAGAGAGACAGCGATGAGTGTGACCAGGAGAGAGACAGCGAGAGTGTGACCAGGAGAGAGACAGTGATGAGGGTGACCAGGAGGCAGTGATGAGTATGACCAGGAGACAGGGATGAGTGTGACCAGGAGGCAGTGATGAGTGTGACCAGGAGAGAGACAGTGATGAGTGTGACAAGGAGGCAGTGATGAGTGTGACCAGGAGAGAGACAGTGATGAGTGTGACCAGGAGGCGGCGATGAGTGTGACCAGGAGGCGGCGATGAGTGTGACCAGGATGCAGTGATGCGTGTGACCAGGAGACAGTGATGAGTGTGACCAGGAGGCGGCGATGAGTGTGACCAGGAGAGAGACAGTGATGAGTGTGACCAGGAGACAGCGAGAGTGTGACCAGGAGAGAGACAGCGATGAGTGTGACCAGGAGACAGTGATGAGTGTGACCAGGAGAGAGACAGTGATGAGTGTGACCAGGAGGCAGTGATGAGTGTGACCAGGAGAGAGACAGCGATGAGTGTGACCAGGAGAGAGACAGTGATGAGTGTGACCAGGAGGCGGCGATGAGTGTGACCAGGATGCAGTGATGCGTGTGACCAGGAGACAGTGATGAGTGTGACCAGGAGAGAGACAGTGATGAGTGTGACCAGGAGGCAGTGATATGTGTGACCAGGAGAGAGACAGCGATGAGTGTGACCAGGAGACAGCAATGAGTGTGACCAGGAGAGAGACAGTGATGAGTGTGACCAGGAGGCAGTGATGAGTGTGACCAGGAGAGAGACAGCGATGAGTGTGACCAGGAGGCAGTGATGAGTGTGACCAGGAGACAGTGATGAGTGTGACCAGGAGGCAGTGATGAGTGTGACCAGGAGAGAGGCAGTGATGAGTGTGACCAGGAGGCAGTGATGAGTGTGACCAGGAGACAGGGATGAGTGTGACCAGGAGGCAGTGATGAGTGTGACCAGGAGAGAGACAGTGATGAGTGTGACAAGGAGGCAGTGATGAGTGTGACCAGGAGAGAGACAGTGATGAGTGTGACCAGGAGGCGGCGATGAGTGTGACCAGGAGGCAGTGATGAGTGTGACCAGGAGACAGGGATGAGTGTGACCAGGAGGCAGTGATGAGTGTGACCAGGAGGCGGCGATGAGTGTGACCAGGAGAGAGACAGTGATGAGTGTGACCAGGAGACAGCGAGAGTGTGACCAGGAGAGAGACAGCGATGAGTGTGACCAGGAGACAGTGATGAGTGTGACCAGGAGAGAGACAGCGATGAGTGTGACCAGGAGGCAGTGATGAGTGTGACCAGGAGACAGTGATGAGTGTGACCAGGAGGCAGTGATGAGTGTGACCAGGAGAGAGGCAGTGATGAGTGTGACCAGGAGGCAGTGATGAGTGTGACCAGGAGACAGGGATGAGTGTGACCAGGAGGCAGTGATGAGTGTGACCAGGAGAGAGACAGTGATGAGTGTGACAAGGAGGCAGTGATGAGTGTGACCAGGAGAGAGACAGTGATGAGTGTGACCAGGAGGCGGCGATGAGTGTGACCAGGAGGCGGCGATGAGTGTGACCAGGATGCAGTGATGCGTGTGACCAGGAGACAGTGATGAGTGTGACCAGGAGGCGGCGATGAGTGTGACCAGGAGAGAGACAGTGATGAGTGTGACCAGGAGACAGCGAGAGTGTGACCAGGAGAGAGACAGCGATGAGTGTGACCAGGAGACAGTGATGAGTGTGACCAGGAGAGAGACAGTGATGAGTGTGACCAGGAGGCAGTGATGAGTGTGACCAGGAGAGAGACAGCGATGAGTGTGACCAGGAGAGAGACAGTGATGAGTGTGACCAGGAGGCGGTGATGAGTGTGACCAGGATGCAGTGATGCGTGTGACCAGGAGACAGTGATGAGTGTGACCAGGAGAGAGACAGTGATGAGTGTGACCAGGAGGCAGTGATATGTGTGACCAGGAGAGAGACAGCGATGAGTGTGACCAGGAGACAGTGATGAGTGTGACCAGGAGAGAGACAGTGATGAGTGTGACCAGGAGGCAGTGATGAGTGTGACCAGGAGAGAGACAGCGATGAGTGTGACCAGGAGGCAGTGATGAGTGTGACCAGGAGACAGTGATGAGTGTGACCAGGAGGCAGTGATGAGTGTGACCAGGAGAGAGGCAGTGATGAGTGTGACCAGGAGGCAGTGATGAGTGTGACCAGGAGGCTGCGATGAGTGTGACCAGGAGAGAGACAGTGATGAGTGTGACCAGGAGGCAGTGATGAATGTGACCAGGAGAGAGACAGTGATGAGTGTGACCAGGAGGCGGCGATGAGTGTGACCAGGAGAGAGACAGTGATGAGTGTGACCAGGAGGCAGTGATGAGTGTGACCAGGAGAGAGACAGAAATGAGTGTGACCAGGAGAGAGACAGTGATGAGTGTGACTAGGAGAGAGACACCGATGAGTGTGACCAGGAGGCAGTGATGAGTGTGACCAGGAGAGAGACAGTGATGAGTGTGACCAGGAGACAGGGATGAGTGTGACCAGGAGAGAGACAGTGATGAGTGTGACCAGGAGGCAGCAATGAGTGTGACCAGGAGAGAGACAGTGATGAGTGTGACCAGGAGACAGGGATGAGTGTGACCAGGAGAGAGACAGTGATGAGTGTGACCAGGAGACAGCAATGAGTGTGACCAGGAGAGAGACAGTGATGAGTGTGACCAGGAGACAGCGATGAGTGTGACCAGGAGAGAGAGAGAAGCTCAGGAGAGCTGGTGTACAATGGGCAGTGTCCGTGAGCGGAACTGTTGGGTAGATGGTGTCCATGGGGGGGGGAGGCTGCTTTCTTCATAGAAATAGAACGAAGTTGGAAAATGCGGGACCTGGGTCACCAAGAGCTTATAGAGAAACAGATAAACTAAGGAGGGGAGAGCGACTGCATTTCCACCATTTTGACATATTCTGGTGACAAAACTCAGGCAAGGTGAAGGCACAGGAAGGTCTAACAGGGCACCCCGACCCCAGAGCTTGTGAATCCTGCTGACGTGTCTTCTCCCACCAGATGGGACCAAGTCACGTGACCAATAACAGACTTCCTCACACCCATGGGCGTCGCCTCCAGGACAGAGCGGAGCCCTGGGGCATGGGGCTCACCTCCCTGCTGCTTGGGTGGCTAGCTGTCCCTGGCATCCCCGACAGCCTGGGCCCAGGGTAGAACCAACACGAGATTTCCTGCTCGTCGCCGGAGGCACATCGCCCGAGGCCCCGTCCACCCAGTGGCCATCCCAGGGCTGCAGTGATTTCATCCAGAGGTCAGCCATGAGACGTGCTCCTCCAGGGTGAGCGACTGACTCACCACTGAACACTTGTTACCCCGCCCGGCCGGCGTGGCTCAGTGGCTGAGCGTCCGCCTAGGAACCAGGAGGCCACAGTTCGATTCCCAGTCAGGGCACACGCCTGGGCTGCAGGCTCGATCCCCAGCGGGGCGTGTGCAGGAGGCAGCCAATGAGTAACTCTCTCTCATCATGGATGTTTCTAGCTCTCTCTCTGGAATCAATAAAAATATATTTAAACAAAAACAAAACTTTATATCTAAAGCATCTCTAATCGCTCACAGCGCGGCCGCTCAGCCTTGGTGCTGTGGACCCTGGGGGCGATGCCTGGGGGTGGCTGCTGCCCCAGGTATTATGGGATGTTCAGCAGCATCTCTGGACCCCACCCACTAGGGGCCAGTCCCACCCACACCCGCGGCGGTGACAACCAGAAAATGTTTCCAGAGCATTGTCAGCTGTTTCTCTGGGAGACAAAACCTCTCCTCGCTGAGGGCCGATGATTTACCGTACCCTCTATAATAAAAGGCTAATATGCAAATGGATGGAACGGGGGAATGACCGGTCTCTATGACACGCACTGACCACCAGGGGGCAGACGCTCAATGCAGGAGCTGCCCCCTGGTGGTCAGTGCACTCCCACAGGGGGCTCACGGCAGTGTTAAGGACCCCTGGGGGGGATGTCTGACGGCCGGCTTGGAGCAGACCTAAGCTGTCAGTCAGACATCCCCTGAGGGCTCCCAGACTGTGAGAAGTGCAGGCCGGGCTGAGGGACCCTCTCGAGTGCACACATTTTGTGCCCCAGGCCTCTAGTTCAACCAGAAAGGGGAATATCTATATTATAAAGAGGTAATATGCAAATTAGGCCGGGACTCCGTAACGGGTCATGACCAACAGGTGGAGGTTGCGCGTGCAGGTGAGGCCCGGAGCGGAGACGGAGACAGGGGCAGGGGGGCCTGCCCAAGCTAGTGCGGTGGCTCGGGCGGACCCGGAGCGGACACAGGCAGGGGCCCGGGGCATGCTGGGAGTCAGGCCTGGGTCCCGACCCCCTGTGGCACCGTCCAGCCTGACTCCCGTGGTGGCCAGTGCCGCAGGAGTCAGGTGCGGGTCCTGGCCCCCCGCGGGGTGCCTCCTTGCACAGCGGGAGGTGGGGCACCTTCTCGAGCTGTTTCAATCGCGCACTAGGCCTCCGGCTACTACCTATTTTGTCAACATGTGATCTCCTGGGATAAGACCTATGGGAAGGAGCTTTGGTCACGGTTTAAAAGTGGTTTAATATTCGGCCGAAATGCGGGAACCAGCCTGGGGTTTGGGAAGGTGCCCTTGGATGGGCGTGGAGAAGACTCACTCCCTATTGGATGTGTAAACGCCCCTCGTCAAGGTGACTGCCTCACGGATCTCAGACCTCGCCCGTCGGGGCGCGTTTCCAGCCTTCGCTGTGCGTCCACCAGGGGAGGGCTCCCTGGCACCCACCCAACCCTGCGGGGACAGCGGCAGAGACGAGCGTGCAGACATCTTTCTCTTAGACATTCCGGGAGGGGGTGGGGCAAGGACCGAGTAGGGAAGGAGTCCGCCGGCTCCTGCCGGAAGACGGAGGAGAGGGGAAGCAGTGGGAGACACGGGGAGCAGTGGTTTCGCACGGCTTATCCGGCTTATCCGGGGACAGAGCTGCTGATGCCAGCAGGAGGAGGAAGTCGCTGTGTACATTCAGCACCGAAGGCATTTAGGAAACAGAGTGCGGGGAGAGGCCCGGAGGCCCCTGGAGAACCGTGCGGAGCAGAATGGCGAGGTGCGGAGCTACGGCAGGAAACACAGCCTCCCCGAGGCATCGGCGAGGGCGCGCACACGTCAGGCCTGCCGACTGACTCAGTCATGCTTCCTTTCAGAGTTATTTCCAGGATCCTCTCCTCTCCCTGAGGTTTTTGTAAAAATGAATGTTACAAACTTTTGAAAGCGTTTGTCTTTATTCCTGAGAATATCAGGGTCTGGTTTTATTCCGGCGTTTCTCATTTGCTACAACAGCTCCGAGCTAACTTCTCTCTGCCTTGCCTGCCGGGCGACCCCAGGGTTCAAGTCTCCGGGCAGGAAAAAGGTTCCCGTGGAAACGTTTTAGGGTTACCAGCTGAGCCGCTGCTTTGGTTGTTACATGATCCCAGGGAACGGTGTGCGTAACTCTTGGCCTGAAACACTGATCTCATCAGATGGATATAAACTTATTTTCTTTCAAAACGTTTTTTAGTTGTACCTGAAGTTTGGTAAGAAATAAAATAATCATGTAGATTTATAAGCTTAAAAACACTCTGCAAAATAATGCGCTCAAAGAAAAGCCAGCCTCTGGGAGAAAACCTTTGCAAAGCATGGATCTGATACAGGATTTCTGCTCAAAACACACACAGGACGTGAAACTAACAACCGCCAAGACACAGGTACGGACCCACACCCCTGGCCAAGGAGCATGCGCAGTGCGGACGGTCCAAGAGGGGTTCTGGGGAAACCACCTCTGGGTGACCTGACCAGCACCCCTAATTGAGCCGGTCATGGTGAATACACACCCGCCCCCCCGCCCCCCGCCAAGCCCCACACCCTCCCCTGCCTTCCCTCTGAGGTTGGACGGTCTGACTGATGCTTCTATGTCTCTGGATCTATTTCTGCTCATCAAACCGTGGTACAGCTACACGGTGGAATACTACGCTGCTGTGAAAAGGAAAGAACTCCTACCAGTTGCAGCAGCGTGGAGGGACCTGAGAGCAGGATGCGGGGCGATGAGCCAGTCAGAGAAGGTAAGTCTCACAGGCTCTCACGAACCAACGGCACCTAACCCCTGGAGCAAAAAGGCTCATCTTTGCCTTGAGCGACCTCTGCCCCTTGCTTCTGTGCATCCAGGAGAACAGACCTCACTGCCTTTGAAAAGGCCCTCCCTTCCCATCGGCAGGTGGTCGCTTACAGAGCGGCTCTGATGAGGGGGAACCTGACAGAACAGAACACGAGGCCAAAACCGAACCCCCCGAAGCACCCCTTTAGAGTCCCTGCCCCGGGTCCCCCCGCTCCCCTCCGCCCCCCCGGAGCCCACCGGCCGCCGGAGCCTGACCCCGGCCTGCGGCGGCGGCTCCTGGTTCTGGCACTCACCTCGCGATCACAAAGAGCACGCAGCTGACACCCAGGCAGGACAGCAGCACGCCCAGCCAGACGTCGGGCGCCAGCGGGCTGAGGAAGGAGAAGAGGCCGGGGCTGGTGCCGCGGGGCTTGCGGTAGAGGATGCCGATGCCCAGCGTCATGAAGGGCTTGGAGAAGTCGATGACGGTCTCGCGCACGTAGGTGATGGTGAGCGGAGCCACGGCCAGGTCCGCCCTCTGCAACGGCACGTCCCCGTCCCGGTCTGCCGTGGGCCCAGCCTGGGGCCAGTGCCCGCCTTCCCGGGGCCCCCGACCCTTCTCCGCGGCCACCAGCTCTGCGAGGGGTTGTGGTTACCGAAGAGCGTTCTTTCAGGAAACAGACGCCCGAAGGTAGGACCTCCACACAGACAGACAGACAGGCGGCAGGCAGACCCAGACACACAGACATTCTGGGGCTACATGAGCGAGAAAGCTGCAGAACTTGAGGTGTCCTGGCCGGCTGGGTCCGTGATTGAACGTCAGCCTGGAACCGGGAGGGCCCCTGCCCGGGGTGCGAGCTGGATCCCGTGGGGGGCGTGCAGGAGGCAGCCGAGGGACGAGTCTCCCTCATCATTGACGTTTCTCTCTCTCTCTCTCTCTCTCCCTTCCTCTCTGAAATCAATAAAAAAAAAATATATTAAACAATAAAAATAAAATAAAATAAAAAGAGCGTGCGAGGAAGGCACAGAACGAGCAGCTTGGGCCTCAGGTCAGTCGACCAGATGAGGCGTGACTCGGAGCTGCAAACGTTAGGACACTCACTGAACGCAAGAGTCACCCAGGCTTCCTCTTCGGGTGAAGGGGGGCCCCAGACGCTCCCCGCTTCCCTGTTTATCCGCGCTCTCCTGCCGAGGAAGCAAACACCGTTTCCCGGCTTTCTCCGACTGTGAAGCCCTTTTTACGAGGAAGAAGAGGGACCTAGTTCTCTGTTTCTCTGGACCCTGAGCCAGCCTCTCCCCCTCCCTCACGGCTCCCTGGCTTTCCCGGCGGCCGAGGGGGGCGGCGGGGGCTTACGTGGTCCATCAGCTCCCGGACCATCCCGTTCCACTCGCCCTGGTCGTTCTGGGCTCCGTATCTGCCGTCGGGGACGAGGGTGACGTCGTAAACGAAACCCAGCATGCTGGACAACGCCTCCAGCAGGTCGAGGCAGTACCCTTCGAACCTGTCGTTGCCCAACAGGGGCCTGTCCGACTTCCTGTACATCACGTAGGGCTCCTCCTGCGGACAGACCGGACGCGGCTCCCGTCACAGGGGAGGCAGCGTCCCCCCAGCGCCACCCTGGCCGGAGGCGACGCGGCGTCTCACAGGGACTCGGAGATTTGGGCGTGCGGACACCCACCACTCCCCTCCCGCCTTCGCTGAGCGTTCTCCCCGCGAACTTCACGTAGTATGTCTCTCCCTCCACGCCCTCTATTTATTTTGTTTTTATACATACTTTTATTGATCTCAGAGAGCAAGGGAGAGGGAGAGGGAGACAGAAACATCCGTGATGAGAGAGGCAATCATGGACCGGCGGCCTCCTGCACGCCCCACGCTGGGGAGCCAGCCTGCAACCCGGGCCTGCGCCCTGACCGGGAATCGAACCCTGACCTCCTGGTCCCCAGGTCGACGCTCAGCCCCTGAGCCACGCTGGACGGGCTCCCTCCTCTCTCTTTAAATGACATTTGAGTCAAAGGTGTGCGGGGGGCCTGAGTGGTCACGCCCACTCAGTGGGGCAGGGGACAGACTGTGCCCACCCCCGGCGACCTGGGCCCGACCCGCCCGCCCTCCTCGCTGTCGTCTAAGAGCTCCCCGCCTGCACGGTGAGTCTAAGTCAGCTGAGCAGTCTCCGTTCTTCAAACTTCCCGACTGGTCCCACCTCCCGGCTCTGCTCCATCTCAGGGTTTCTCCCCGCACCCCCTCATCTGGGCATCGTATTCAGAGCCTTTAAATCATCAGCTCCATCTTCTTCACTGAGCTCGTCTGAAATCTTCCTTCTGCCAATTCCTCGCCTCCATTCTTCTACGAATAAGGGGCCTTTTCCTAATTATTGATAACCCGAATTCTCATTTGGCTGGTCAAAATTTTACTTTATTTTATACATTTCCGTGAGTTCCTGTGCCCCTGACGTGTCCTTTTGCTTCTGCATATTACGTCTCAGCTGCGTGGGGCCTGGGTCCGGGTGGGCGGTGCCTGGGTGCAGGTGGGCGGGCCTGGGTCCGGGTGGGCGGTGCCTGGGTGCAGGTGGGCGGGCCTGGGTCCGGGTGGGCGGGGCTGGGTGCAGGTGGGCGGGCCTGGGTCCAGGTGGGCGGGGCCTGGAGGCTGGGTCACCGAGGGCGGAGCCGGGGGAGGACAGATGGCTGACAAAGCGGAGGCAGGGACAGGTTCCTAGGAGGCTCCCCCTGCCCTGGCTTCTGGCCTCAGTCCCGCTGGTTGAAGCCGATGGATCGGCAGCCGAGAGCGGCCCCACTGGGCGGGGGGGGGGGGGAGGGGGGGGGCAGCTGACCACTCCTCCCACACAGGGACCCACTGTGCCCTGAGCGTCCCCTCAAAACTGGACATCCGCCCGGCCGGGTGGCTCAGGGGTTGAGCTCCCACCGATGAACCGGGAGGTCAGGGCGCAGGCCCGGGTTGCGGGCTCGGTCCCCAGTGCGGGGCGTGCAGGAGGCGGATCCGCGATTCTCATCACTGCTGCTTCCCTCTCCCTCTCCCCTCCCTTCCTCTCGGACACCAATAAGATACATTAAAGCCGCCAAACCCAGAACCTGCAGGCAGAGCTGTTGGCATGGCAGGGACGCAGGGAGCCCCTGGAGGTGGGGGGCGGGTCTGGGTGAGACCTGGATGGACACAGGGAGCCCCTGGAGGGGGGTCCGGGTGAGACCCAGATGGACACAGGGGAGCCCCTGGAGGGGGGCCGGGTGGGCGGGGACACAGGGAGCCCCTGGAGGTGGGGGGCGGGTCTGGGTGAGACCCGGATAGACACAGGGAGCCCCTGGAGGGGGTCTGGGTGAGACCCGGATGGACACAGGGAGCCCCTGGAGGTGGGGGGCGGGTCTGGGTGGGACGCGGATGGACACAGGGAGCCCCTGGAGGTGGGGGGCGGGTCTGGGTGGGACCCGGATGGACACAGGGAGACCCTGGAGGTGGGGGGCGAGTCTGGGTGGGACCCGGATGGACACAGGGAGCCCCTGGAGGGGGTCTGGGTGAGACCTGGATGGACATAGGGAGCCCCTGGAGGGGGTCTGGGTGGGACCCGGACGGACCCCTGCGCAGCCGCTCACCAGGATGGTGGTGACGATGAGCGTGCGGTTGGCCAGCGAGGCGCCGGGGCCGGGGGCCCGCTCTCTGCTCGCGTCCCGCAGGCGGAGGCCGCGGCGGGGGTTCCAGGAGCCGATCTGCACAGAACACGGGCCGAGCTGGGCCTGGGCGGAGGCGGGGCCCGGACCGGACCTGAGCTCCGCGTCCCGCCTGCAGGGGCGCAGGCGCAGGGGCTGCTGACGGGCGGACGGACGGACAAGCAGCGACGCAACCGGGAAACCTGTGCTGCTGGGGCGGGGGCTGGGAGGCCGCCTTGTTTTTATTTATTAAACACATTGTCGTTATTGTTACCGACATGTTTTTATCGGTTTTGGAGAGGAAGGGAGAGGGAGAGAGAACCGTCAATGAGGAGACTCGTTGGCGGCTGCCTCCTGCACGCCCCCACGGGGTCCAGCCCGCAGCCCCGCCTGTGCCCCGACCCGGAGCTGAGCTCGAGGCTCGGTGCTTACTCGAAGGGCTCAGATCTTGTTTTCCTAAGTTCTTAAAGGGCAACTCTTCACACGACAAGTGCTAATTCCCAACTGCAGTTGTGAAGACCAGAACTGACACACTAAAATATACCGAGAAGCCAAATGCCATCTTATTGGCGTTGTATAACTCGACAGTCAGGTTTAAGCTGCTCTACGCAGTAGCTGACATGGCACTTTAAACTCCGAGAGACTGAGAATGACCACACAACTGTTCCCAAAGCCAGAGTCCACCATTCAAGGACACACCAGCCTCCCCGCGGGCCGAGTGAGCACTAAATTCTGGGTCACGGTGGACACCCCTCCACATGGAAACGGGGACAGCCTCTGACTCTTTAGCCCTGTGGGGAGGGACCAGTGACACCCACGTCCGGGGTAAAGCCCAGCGTGAGCGGCTCTGGGAACTCAGCGTCGCTCCTAACCACGGGCTCCGGGAAAGCGCGGCGACCTCTGTGCCGGCGGGCGGTCTGGGAAACGTGCAGGCGGCCGCCTGGCGAGAACCGGTGTCCCTCCCGGGATCGTACTGGCCCTGTCGCCTTGGCGATGCGTGAGCCGTGCTTCCCTTTCCCTCTGTGACTTCATTGTCGGGGTTACCTTCTCCGCGCCTGCCTCCCCGAGACTCAGGATGTCCAGGGCGAAGTCCGTCCTCGAGCCGTCGGTTTTGTTGAAGGCTATCCGCCCGGTCAGGCCGTCCCACTGGGCCTGCGGGGAGGAAGGCAGGTTGTCACCCTGGTCAGGCCAGAGACTGTCCCCCTGAAGTCCCAGCCACCCGGGTTCCGGCTCCAGCTCGGCCACAGCCGCAGCTGAGCCGGTAGCTGGCACTCGGTGTGTCCCAGCTCCCGGGTCTGTCGCTATCATGTGCTAACCTCGGTCTGTCACGGTGGCCGCCCGCCCCGGTGGCCGCCGGCCCCGGTGACCGCCCCACAGTGCCCACAGCCAGCCAGCACGTCTGGGGGTCACAGGACCCGCTCCCCAAGGTCGTCCGGAGCCTCTCCAAGGGCTCGCCGGGAGGCCCCTCCCTTTTACTTTTCTCCGCGAAGCAGAGTAACTCAGGGAGGTGTCACTGGATGGTTAGGGTGCTTTTTAGGGTGACCTCGGCCTTCCAATGTCGCGTGGGCCTTCTGTTAACTTCCCGGGGCTTCATCCTTATGTGATTTGGGGGGGCCCTGTCTCACCAGGGCTGACTCACAGCGGGATGAGGGAGCGCTGGGCCCTTGTGTACCCCGAGTCGTGTTTCTCCCTCCTGACCCACCCGAACTCCTCGGACGCGTGTGAGACAGAGAGGACCCGAGGGGTCGCCGCGGTGTCCCCACCCGGGAGGAGGGGTGCGGGGAGCGGCCGAGCGGCCGGGCCGGGGCGTGCGGGGTGAGGTCAGGCGCTTCGCCTAACCTGCCGCTGGTACCTCAGCTCCCACGTCCGTCCAGCAGGACCTGAGAAGCACACGCCCGCACCCCCGAGAGCGTTCACAGCATCGGCAGCCTGGACCTTCGCTGCTCCCCGCGGCTCCCTTCCCCTCCGCACCCAGGCATCTGCCCTCGCCTGCTCTTGCTCTGCAAACCGACCTCAGGCTCCTGTGGGACCCCACACACCCAGACCCGCGTCCCCCAGCTCAGTCCAAATCCCACCACACTGCGGGGGGCAGTGTTTCAGCGGCGACGGACTGGCCACCTCTTCCCAGGACGACGGCTGACCCGCTGGCTCTGCTCAGGGCAGCGCCTGGGAGCAGGCCCCCAGTGGGGCCGTGGGAATCTCGCAGCGTTAGGGTCGGACCAAGTCCCTCTGGGCGCCTCCTTCATGCTTCTCCGCAGGTGCTCCCCACGCCCCGGTGTGTCTGAAGGAGGCGGTTCCTTCACTAGCTCTGCAGGGCTTTCTGGAAGCTCTGCCTGGAGGCGCCGTGTTCTTGGTGGGGCCGTGCTGAGAGCCATCGGTGCATTCGTTGTCCCGAGCTGACGTCCCGGGAACCGCAGACTCGGAAGCATCTCTCTCCCATGGCACCGCTCACGGCAGGGCCTCAGGCCAGGCAGGAGCCGATTCCTTTTCCACGGGGTTGTCTGCGGGGTCACTGTGGGTCCTGTGTGTCGGTTTCATTCCTTAACGCAGGGCTCCCTCCTCTCTCCCTCCCTCCCTGCTCATCCCAGGGGTGAAGGCCTTTATCTCATTGCATTTCCAAGCTCCCTCCCGGCCGGGAAAGCTACAGACTCCCACCGCATCCTGATTGAACTCAGATACCCTTTGACCTTCAAGCCAGGTCTCCCTTCCCCCACAATCACCCATCTCTCCCTGCTTCCTGTCCCTGGAGGAGCATTTCTGTATGTTCTTGTCTTTCTTCTTCTTTTGCAAACGCATTGATAAGCACTTATCAGTCACCCATGCATATTGATCAGGGTGAGCAGACAATGAGGAATTCCTGGAAACGGTGCATAAGAGCTTAAGGAGCCCATCTCCTGGGACAAGGCGGACACATCACATTTGATAACGACGTATAATCATGTTGGTCCTCCTTGCGATGTGCCCAGGGCCAATGAGAGGAGACCTCACGGAAGCAATACGTAGACTGTGTCCCTGTCTCAGGAAAGGGCTTTCATTTCAACTCTGCCTCGGACCGCTTGGCTACAAACGCTTCGTACCAATGAGTCAACTGTGTGACGACTTTAAATATATATACATCGGTATATATATATCTCGATTTCGGAGAGGAAGAGAGAGGGGGACAGAGATAGAAACATCAGTGATGAGAGGGAATCACTGATCGGCTGCCTCCTGCACGCCTCACACTGGAGACGGAGCCCACCACCCGGGCCTGTGCCCTGACCGGGAATCGAACCGTGACCTCCTGGGTCCTAGGTCGATGCTCAGTCCCTGGGCCACAGCAGCTGCGGGGCATGGCTTCTTTTCTCCCATCACACACGTCTGACGGCCAAGAGACGGAAACCCAGAGATAAACGGAGGAAAGCAAACGTTTCCGTCCACGTCTTCCTGTCCCAGTGAAAAGTCCAGAGCTCAGGATCAAGGAAGGAAGTAGCCACTGGCACGTAACTCCAGGCTCTGTGAGAGTCAGCGTGCAGCTCCACTTAGCACGGCTGCCGGATGCGTTGCGTCTTCCTAAGGCGACGGAAGCAGGTAAAGCGCTGGCGGGCCCCGTCCCCGCGTCTTCCCGACGGCGTGCCCGGCTGCTGGCACTGGGATTGCTCCCCGGGGAAGGACGGGCGCTGCTTTTGGGAGGAGAGAGTGTGCCCTTAAGCAGACATGGCCTCTTAGGAACAACAGTGCGGAGTATCTTCATTGATGTGTTGGAAACTGTGTTCTTTTTGTGTGAAAATATTACAAATAGGAGGTTTATGGCAGCTCCCACAGTCCCGTCCGTTAGGGTAGCCAGAGCAGGCGCGTGGAAGACCACTGTTCAGTGACGGTCCCGCGTGTTAGGAAAACATCACGACTTGATATTAAAGGATGAGACGCGTGGCCGCTCGTGGCCACTCGTGGCCATTTGTGGCCGTGGTGGCCGCTGTCCGGCAGGCTCCGGGGGGGCGGTGGTTCCCAGGGAAACACCTCAGCCCAGAGCCCGGGGGAGGCCCTGTCCTGGGAAAGGGGTCTCCGAGCCTCTCAACGCCTCGGCGTGCCCTGAAGAAACAGGTCCCCCAGACACTCTCGTGGCCATTGTTCTGGGGTCACACCGGCCTCCAAGGCCCTCCGTTGGCCTCTGGGAATCGGTCCCCGGCGGGGCCCCTCCCAAGGTGCCTTCGATCGGGTTCTTTCTAGCTCCGTGTTGTATGTTTGGGTTTTCCCCGTGTTCCCTTCACGGAGCACTGCGCTGTGTTCCAGCCCACGCCGGAGCCGCCAGCTGTGTGCTTCCCTCCGAGCGAGGCCTCCTCCGCGTGCGGGCAGAGCCCTGGTCATCACGGCCACGCGCCTTCTCTGCTCCCCAACCCCTTCCCCAGCTGCGCTACATGCACGGACGTGCTCAGTGCATGACAGGGAACATGGGTTTCCGGGTAAAATCGTCCGTAAGAACGTGGGGTCCGTGCTGTCTCTGGAAGATACAAACGCGATCTCACGGACGGGAGACTGTTCTGAAGAAAGACGAGCTCTTCCGGTTAACTCCAGCGTGGAGACTGTCCGGTGCCACCTGGGTGACGGCCCTGTTCGCCCCCTCGGTCCCTGGGACAGCACCCCATCACGGTCGCAGCTCCCGTGGTCCCGGGGCACCCGTCCACCTCAGCAGCCGCCACAGCTCCTTCCAGACGAGAAGGTGCCGAGTGAACGTCTGAGCACCGCTGTCCGTCCCTCCGTCTCTCTGGTCGGAGACGTGCCCGAATCCCAGCAGGTGCTTGCAGGGCCTTGCTGCCTCGGCACCCACACCTCACTGGGCACCCACTCGGCACTCCCGGGAGCGAGCCAGACAGGCCCTTCGAGACAGGGAGGAGGGACCTGGAGCGTTACGCTGAGCAGAATGAGCCGGGCAGAGCAAGACAAGCATCACACGCGTGCACCACACGTGGAATCCGGTGAGCGAGATCAACCAACGAACAGAATAGATCCAGAGACATCGAAACACGCAACAGACTGACGGATCTCAGAGGGAAGGGGGAGAGATTAACCAAGACCTTGTGTGCTTAACCCATGGACACAGACAATGGCGGGGGGGGGGGTGGGGCAGGGGCGAGCGTGGGGAGGAGGGCCGATGGGGGAGGGGGAGGGAGACAGCTGTAGTAATTTCAACAATAAAGGTAAATCAGACACTCACATCTAGGTAACGCAAATGGAAGGAACACAAGGCACCTGCCTAACTTGGCTGGAACGCTGGGCCTGCGTGAGCGTCAGCGTGCTGCCCGCTTCGGTCTGAAGTGTGGACCCTGTCAGGCTACACGTGGGCCTGGAAGAGCTGTGTGACCGCAGCTGACCTTTCCCAGAGAGAACTTCACTCACGGTCTTTGTTTTCAAAACCAGCGGCCCGGTGCACGGAATTCATGCACGGGGAGGGGGTCCCCTCAGCCCGGCCTGCACCCTCTCCAATCCAGACCCCTCGGGGGACGTCCGACTGCCGGTTTAGGCCCGATCCTGGCAGTCAGACATCCCTCTCACAATCCAGGACCACTGGCTCCTAACTGCTCACCTGCCTGCCTGCCTGATCGCCCCCAACTGCCCCCCCTGCTGGCCTGGTCGCCCCACACAGCCCGTTTGGTTGTTCGGTTGTGCTGGTCACTTAGCTTGTGTATATATAGACGTGTCCCTGGCAAACCCTGTGGAGAGCGTGTGAGCACGTGAGGGTAACTGAATCCGTGGCAGGACATGTGGCCTGGTGCAAACCGCTGTTCCCATTTCTAATAATAGCCAGACACAAAGAAGACACGGAACTCATCACACGGGACACATGTAATCCCGGCTCCAAGGGAGGCCAGCAGCGAGCACAGGGACCGTCTCCATCATCCCTTTCGGTAGCTGACCGCGGCCACCCAGGGATGTGGACACCGGACAGCGGCCACACTCGCCTCCTCTGCTGACGCAGAGACCGTTTCTTCCTCAGCTCTGCTACGAAGAATTCCAATCCCAGACACGCTCACAGCCCCGCGAGTCAGATCACGCTGCTGCCAGCCTGCTGGACCGTGGCTCGGAAAATTTACTTGCAAAGGGGTAGATGATGTGGAAAGGATTTTAAAGAAGAGGCTTCCTTAAGAGACATTGTCCTTCCTCCTGTCCGTCCTGAGACGTCAGCGTTACAGCTCTCCTGACCGCGGGGCCAACGGAAGAACGAGTAGGAGACTTACAACACTTAGACCCAAGAGGTCAGCTCGGGGTGCTGGTGCCGGCACCTCCTCCAGGCCACGGTGCCTACGTGGGGGGTGGGGGGGCCGTCGGGTTGAGTTCGTTCGCACCCCAGGATCAGCGCTTACTCCTCAGTCCAAGGCCAGGGGAATTTTCCTTTGGATTTGGAAGGCTTTCTCCAAGGTCAGAAACAGGCTTTCCAAGGTCAGAACATGCATGGGAGGAAGGGCCCTGCAGCACGTGAGTCCTTCACGAAGAGTCCTTCACTCACTTAGCCCATTTTCGTTCTCCCGACACTTTATCGGGGGATTACTACCAGAAAGACCAGGAGACGGCCGTTCCGCGGGGAAGTCGGTGCAGAGAAAAGCAAACGGAGCAAGAACGTTACGGACCTCAGAAGTCTGACGGCACTTGGCTCTGAGAGTCAGCAAGTGCAGTTCACTGTGGTGTCAAGTGGTTGCTTTTTGTTTTGTGGGGTTGTCGTGAACCCTCATCCGAGGATGTTTTCCCACTGATTTTCAGAGCAAGTGGAAGGGAGGGGAGAGACGGAGAGAAACATCACTGTGAGGGAGGCACGTGGATCGGCTGCCTCCTGCACGTCCCACACGGGGGATCGAGCCCACAACCCGGGCCTGTGCCCTTGACCAGAACCGGTCCTCGGGCCGATGCTCTATCCACTGAGCCAAACCGACTAGGGCTATTTTACTTGTTTTAAAAAATATTTTTATTATTGATTTCAGAGAGGGAGGTAGACACATCCATGAGAGAGAATCATGGATTGGCTGCCTCCTGCACATCCCACACGGGGGATCGAGTCCACAACCCGGGCCTGTGTCCTGACCGGGAATGGAACCGTGACCTCCTGGTTCATAGGTCGACACTCAACCCCTGAGCCACACCGGCCGGGGCTATTTCACTTGTTTTTAATTAACGGCGGCGCGTCCTGTGGCTGCTGTCTAAGCAGACGTCCTGCACAGCTACTGTCCCGCATCCCCAGAGTGAGGTCCAGCGACACACACCTGAGACTCACCCTCCATGGAAGCGATGTGGTCGCTGGCCAGTCCCCACCGCCGTAGGAGTTCTCAGAAAAGCTCATTCAAAACAAGGCTGAAGTGCCGGAAGCCAGTGCCAGCACATCATCACTGCAAGAGTTTCATCAAAAGGGTGATGGAACTGGGGGACTCAGCAAGGGCCGAGTCACATATGTGATCGCCTGTTGGGAATGGCTGAAGGCATGTCCCCAAACCTGAAAAGGATGATTGTTTGCTGCCAGACAGCTCCGGGCATCTCAATCTACATGTTACTCCCTCCTGTTGGCCAAACACCTGAACAGCTGTAGGCTATTCCCCACTCTGACAATGCTTCTGTAGACGAAACCCTACCCTTGGAAGCGTATGTCTCCACCTTGCCTTAGGACAATTTGTGTTAATAAAAGCATGGGGTCCTGAGACAAGGAGAGCCTTAGCTCCTTTAGCTAGGCTCCCCTGACCCCCAAAGCCTTTCAAAACTATCTTTTGTCTCTGGATTCCTATTTAACCTGCGCACAGCCTTTCTCCGGATTGCTGAACCCTGCTAGACGCTGGATCAAGACCACCAGCGTTAACTGTCACCCCACGCCCGGCGTTACTGAGGTAGTCATCATAATGGGGTGAAAATAAACATTAAGCAAAGGAAGGAACGATAAACATGACCTTTCGGTCACGTCCCTTCCTTGGAGGTCAGCTATTTCGGGAGCTGAGTGGACGCATTCATCATCCTCTCAGCTGTTCAATCTGTAATTATTTTAACTCTCACGGGTGCTGTTTAGGACCCATTATCTTGCAATAACAGCTTGCACGGATCACTGCATAATTTGAAGATATAATAGCCTTTCTCGCCAATATTTGATTTCCAGCTCCACATCTGCTGGCGGTGCTTCATTTTTTCACATCTGCTGCCTTTCACCCCATCATGCCGAGCGCACCGGGTACACGTGCTGCTGCCTCGGGATTCGTCTCCGACGATGCACCGGCTGAGCTTGGGCAGAAACCCCTTTGCTTTTGTGCCGGTTCGTGATCGCTTTGTCGAGACGTAACAGACTGGGTTCTGCATTTGCAAGTCAACTACGAGGGCGAGAACGCCCACCCGAGACGCAGCGGGGGGGAAGGGTGGAGATAATGTGAGCCGTGAAGCCTGGAAATCAAATCGCCCAGTCTGGAATGACTCAAGTTACGGCGGCCGTGTTAATCCGATTATTGCCTTTATAGCTGATCGATGGGTTCCTTGTCCATGAAGATAAAAATTTGGATCCCACGTGGGTTTAATTTATATCTTTCTCTAGTTAGCCTGGTTGGATGGGGGGTGGATACTACCTATTTATTTATTCACAAATATATTTTTACTGATTTCAGAGAGGAGGGAAGAGGGAGAGATAGAAACATCCATGATGAGAGAGAATCATGGATCGGCTGCCTCCTGCACGCCCCACACTGGGGATGGAGCCCATAACCTGGGCCTGTGCCCTGATTGGGAATTGAACCCTGACCTCCTGGTTCATAGTTCAGTGCTCAACCACTGAGCCACGCTGGCCGGGTGGGATACTCTATGTTTACGTAGTCACCAAGATTCACCAAGCACTTGAAACATGGCCAGGCCAAAGTGAGTGCTGACCGTTTAGCTACAAACTGGATCTAAGAAAGCCGTCTGAAAATAAAATAATAATTTCACGATAAAGTGCACATTAAAACGACATTGGGGTGAATGACATACATCATGAAAATTGGTTCCACCTGTGGGCGTTCATGTTTTAACGTGGCCGCGAGAGAACCCAGTCGCGATGCAGCTCGTGCGATTCCTACTGGACAGGTGAGGTGTTTCCTAAGCACGTCATGGGACACAGGGGTGCCCACTCTCCCCAAGGCCCTGCCTGGCCATCCTCGAGTGTACGTCTCCTCACTTCTCTACCTCTTCCCCGACGAGCGCATTGTTCCCAGGTGGCGGGGACTCGGTTTTGCCCACGGTTGCATGCCTGGCACTTCGACCGGCGCCTGCCACGTGCTGGGTGTCCAGCAAATCCTTGTTGACCACGGGAAGGCTGGCACGCTCGGTTCGGTGAGGATGAATGAGGCGGTCAGTGATAAACACGAGTCCGCTTAGCTAGATCTCAAAGCGTGAGTGAGGAGGACGGGAAAGGCGAACGCCCGAGTGAAATGTATACAAACACACATGCACGCACATAGAGCCACCCAAATACACAGTCGCCCGCGCATCCATTTACAGGCACGTGCATGTGTGCATGTGCATCTGAGGGACATCCATCCAAGTCCATGGAACACGTGTAAGTGCGCA
Source organism: Corynorhinus townsendii (assembly GCA_026230045.1). NCBI lineage: Eukaryota > Metazoa > Chordata > Mammalia > Chiroptera > Vespertilionidae > Corynorhinus > Corynorhinus townsendii. The sequence goes on from JAPDVU010000002.1 coordinate 388,550, forward strand.
CACACCACAGACTGTGGCATAGAAAGCAGCCCCATGCACATGGGAGCCGGGCGCTGGCAGCTGAAGGGAGGAGGGGCCGGCAGGACGTGGACACCGTCTCAGGAACACGGATGCCGTCTCAGGAACACGGATGCTATTTGGATCCTCAGACTCGAGGGGACCTGGCCGGACGGCCGAGGCCGACGCCCCCTTTTGCTGTCTCAGCCCCTGACTGCACACCTCGGGGACAGCGCCCCGGCACCCTAGTGTATGGGAGACCCTGGGCCACGGGTAACACCTGGAGACCACGGACACGTGGGAGCTGGTCTCCTTTCTCCGCCTGGAGCCGTCCCGGGAATCGATGGTAGGACCCAGAAACCCACTCTTTCTTTAGGTGGAAACGCCCTGAGCGTGAGGAGGTGCTGAGCTGAGGAGGGGTGACAGGGAGGCGGGAGGGTCAGGTGTGGGCTGTCAGGGATGCAGCACGAGAGACACCCACGGACACTCTTCAAGAGGGGCCTCTTCACCCGGCCACGTGGCCCCGTGGCTGAGCGTCGACCTAGGAACCAGGAGGTCACAGCTGGATTCCAGTCTGGGCACAGGCCGGGTCTGCCACTCGATGGCCAGTGGGGGGCGTGCAGGAGGCATCCGGTCCATGATTCTCTCCCATCATCGATGTTTCCCTCTCCCTCTCCCTCCCCCTCCCCCTCCCCCTCCCCCTCTCCCTCTCCCTCTCCCTCCCCCTCTCCCTCCCCTTCTCCCTCCCCCTCTCCCTCCCCCTCTCCCTCTCCCTCTCCCTCCCCCTCCCCCTCTCCCTCCCCTCTCCCTCTCCCTCTCCCTCCCCCTCTCCCTCTCTCCCTCCCCCTCTCCCTCCCCCTCCCCCTCTCCCTCCCCCTCCCCCTCTCCCTCCCCCTCTCCCTCTCCCTCCCCCTCCCCCTCCCCCCTCTCCCTCCCCCTCTCCCTCCCCCTCCCCCTCTCCCTCCCTCTCTCCCTCCCCCTCTCCCTCCCCCTCCCCCTCTCCCTCTCCCTCTCCCTCTCCCTCCCCCTCCCCCTTCCCCTCTCCCTCCCCCTCCCCCTCCCCGCCTCTCTCTAAACATCAATAAAAATATACTTAAAACAACAACAACAGCAGAGAGGGGCTGCTTCCCTCAGCTCCCTGCCAGGTCCAATGTTACGATTCACGGAAGGACAGGCGTCCGCACCCACGTCCCCACTGTGGCCGCAGGCAGTGCGCTCTGCACATCAAGGACATGAGGTCATGCCAGAGCCGGCCTGTCTGCGGGGCTTCCCTTCTTTCCGAGTCTGCGTTTTTCACCTGCACCCCTGCTGACCCCCTAAGCAAAAGCCCAGTTAAACACGAAGGCAGATGGCAGGCCTCAGGGGGACTTTACCTTTTACTCTTCGCTTTTTAAAAGTTTGGACTTAAATACCCTGTTTATGTATTCAAACGCATCATCGTCACGCCATCAAAACGGAACAGTAAATTACCTTTCCACAGCAAAGCCGAGGCAGGCGCTGCCCCATGGGACATTGTCTCCGGGGCCTCTCAGGCGCGGCATTTGGAGACCATTTCTCACTCCTGATGGGCAATTTGTCTCGGTCCAGAGCTATTAGGAGCGAGTCACGTAGTTTCCAGCTCACCGAGATGTGTCCAGGGTTTGCTAGATTCTAGCTCTGGGTTCAGCTTAACAAGTACCTTTCTCTCTTCCTTCCTTTCTTTTTTTTTTGGTTAATCCTCACCCGGAGGATTTTTCCCCATTGATTTCAGAGAGAGTGGGAGGGAGGGAGGGAAGGGGAAGGAGAGAAACATCGATGTGAGAGACACAGAAAGGTCCTTCGTTCAGCCCGGCACAAGCCCAGGTTCAGGGGACCCCTGGGTGATGGGCCGCACGGGGTGTCCTCATCCTTCAGGGATGGACGGCCACTCACCAGGCGTGGAGCAGCACTTTGGGGTTTGTCAGGGTGGAGGGCCCACGGCTGCTGAGGCCACGTGGAGCGTGGGGTGCCCACGGCCACTGAAACCACGTGGAGTGTTCGAGGGCCCACGGCCACAGAGGCCATGTGGAGTGTTCAGAAGGCCCACAGCCACGGAGGCCACGTGGAATGCAGGAGGATGAGTGTTTGATCAGGTAGCGCCTCTGGACATCTCAGCGTCACACGGGACACCTCCTGGTGGCCCTGGACGCCCGTGACCCATGACATCCCCACGGAGCCGGCCCGTGGGAGGGCCCCCCCGCCGCGGCCCCTGGACCTGCTGAGCTGTGGGAGGAGCGGCACTTGCCTCTCTGATCAGGTTCATGAATCGGGGTCCGAGGCGCCAGGGCTGGTGTCGGTGGCATTGCAGGGAGCTGACGGCCAGCTGGGCGGCCCGGTGGGCGGCGACGGCCACCACGTGCACAGCGTCGTACATCAGCGCCGCTGCCGTCTGCGGAGACACACAGCATGTGCTCAGTCCCACTGCACGACCCCCTTCACGCAGGACCCGCGCTGGGGGGCAGGGAGGTGCTGGCGAGAGAGCCAGGGTGGGAGGGGGCGTGTCCTGAGCAGCAGGAGGGGGGAGCACCCCGCACACGGGTGGGGAGGCAGCACAGACATCCCCCTCCTCGCAGCCCACACCCCAGGAACGGGCCAGCAGCAGTGGGTGAGGCTCCCTGAGGTCGGCCTGGTGTGAGCCTCCGCGAGTATCCGCCTGCTTCTGAGGGCGACCAAGGGGCTGGGAAAGGCTGTGTGTGGAGGAACACACCCCTGGGGCCCCTGTCGGTCAGGGTCCCACAGGTCCCGGCGAGGACCCCCTTGGTCTCCCCGTGGAGCCAAGCCCCGAGTCTCTGGCAAACACGGGGCTTCTGCCTCCGCGTCCCGAAGGCCCCTTCCTTCTCTTATCGACGACGAGCTGGCAAGCCGCAGTGCCGTGACCGAGCCGACCGTGTGCCCTGAGGCTCTGCGTGGCGCCGGCCTAACCCGGAGACAGCACTGGAGTGTTTCCGGGTGCAGGAGCACGATTGTCTGAGGGGCTAGAGGCAGGCGGTTCTCCAGGGACACGGCCAGGACGTCGACCAGGGCTCTCGTATCCCGAAGGCCTTGCTGTTCCCACGGAATCCCGGTGGCTGCCGTGCTTCGTCACAGGACGAGCCGCGGACCCTCGAAGACGGCTTCTCCGGGAGCCAGGACCCCAGCAGGGGCTCCCAGGGGCGCAGGGCGCGGACAGCTTCCTGTTCAGACGCGCCTGAAGGACCCGAGGCAGGGCCAGCCGCGGGGCGGGGCGTCCGCGACCCCACGCGGCATCGGTCAGACAGCCGGAGGACGACCCGGCGGAGAACGGGCCCGCCAGCCCCGTCCGTCCAAAGCCGACGGACCGAGCCAGTCCAAGTGCCGAGAGAAACTCACACGTCCTGGGAAGGGACGACGGGGACTCTGAACCCCCCGACGCCCTGCCGCGTTGATGGGCACGTCGAAACAAAACGCTCTCTCTCTCCCCGCAAGACGCCTTTCAGTAACGACTTTGACTATGTTTGAACTCTGCTGACTCCGTAAACGCTTTCTGACTTCACTCAGTTTAGTCCTATTTTTTCCTTAACGAAGCCTCTGGGTCTGAAGTCCAGCGTGATGCCTCCGACTTGGTTCTTTTTCAAGATTGCTTTTGCTGTTCAGGGTCTTCTGTAACATCTGTAATTCTTTCTGATTCTGTGAAAAAAATGCCATTGGTATTTTGATAGGGATTGCATTGCATCTGTAGATTGCTTTTAACATTTCAGATAAAATATTCAGATTCACAACATGTGAATGCTATGGATTCTTTCAATCCATGAGTATACCCTTCCATTTACTTATGTCTTTTTCCACTTCTTTCACCAATGTCCTATAGTTTTCAGAGTACAGGTCTTTCCTTTTACAGAGAGGAAAGGAGAGGAATAGAGAGTTAGAAATATCGACGAGAGAGAAACATCCATCAGCTGCCTCCTGCACACCCCCTACTGGGGATGTGCCCACAACCCAGGTCCATGCCCTTGACTGGAATCGAACCTGGGACCCTTCCGTCCGCAGGCCGACCCTCCATCCACTGAGCCACACCGGTTAGGGCCAGAGTACAGGTCTTTCACCTTCTTGGTTGAATTTTTTCTAGGTATTTTATTCTTTCGGATGCACTTGTAAATGGAATTTCTTCATTTCTCTTTCTGGCAATTTGCTGTTAGTGTATAACAATGCAACGTATTTCTGAACGTTAATTTTGTATCCTGCAATTTTACCGAATTGATGAGTTCTAGTAGCTTTCTGGTGGAATCTTTGGGGTTAGTAGATCTAGTACCCTGTTCCCTGCAGATAATGACAGTTTCACTGTTTCCTTCCCAATGTGGTGGCTTGTCCTTCCTGCTATTGTCTGACGGCTGTGGGCAGGACTCCCAGGTCTGTGCTGAGTAACAGTGGCCACAGTGGTCACCCTGGTCTCGTCTTCGATCTCAGAGAAAAAGAGCTCAGCTTTTCATCATTGCGGACGACGGCAGCTCTGGGTTTGTCACGTGTGATCTGCATTATGCTGAGGTACGTTCCCTCTGGACCCACTTGGTTGAGAGTTTTTTTCATAAAAGGATGTTGAATTTTGTCAAAAAAATTTTTCTGCGTCTGTTAAGAGGATCGTATGATCCTTATTCTTCCTCTCTCAGGTGAGAGGGCAGAAACCAGCTCTAGGCAGAATGGGCCCCTCCACCCCTGGGCTGGGCACCGGCTCTGCCACCCCCTGGGCTGGGCATGGGCTCTGCCACCCTCTGGGCTGGGACCGGGGTCTGCCACCCCCTGGGCTGGGCATGGGCTCTGCCACCCCCTGGGCTGGGACCGGGGTCTGCCACCCCCTGGGCTGGGACCGGCTCTGCCACCCCCTGGGCTGGGCACAGGCTCTGCCACCCCCTAGGCTGGGCATGGGCTCTGCCACCCCCTAGGCTGGGCATGGGCTCTGTCACCCTCAGGGCTGGGTATGGGCTCTGCCACCCTCTGGGCTGGGCACGGGCTCTGCCACCCCCTGGGCTGGGACCGGGGTCTGCCACCCCCTGGGCTGGGCACGGGCTCTGCCACCCTCTGGGCTGGGACCGGCTCTGCCATGCACCCCCGCAGGACAGCGTCTGCCCAGGTCACCGCCGGGAGTCCTCCCACCCGACCTGCCTCCCGTGGGCCTGCGTGGTGCAGCCTCTCGCTGTGGCTGTCCTCATCGCTGTGGCCACACTGTCCGTAGCTCAGCAACAAGGGACCACACAGCCCTCTGTGGGTCAGCCAGGCCACGCCTGTGACGGGGTTCACGTTCGGCGTACCCCGCCCCTGCCTTTGCTCTTAGTGGTGCCCCCAGAGTGCAGGTGACAATGATGGGAGCACTTGCCTTGTGACGGGGGAGGGGGGGAGGGGAAGTGGGGGTGGGTGGGGGGCTGCTGGGGGTGGGGGTGGGGGGACGGGGGTGTGGAGGGGAGGGCCGGGGGCCGGGGGCGTGGGGCACGCACAGAGGATCTTAAAACCTATTGCAATTCATTGAATTAAAACCGGAGAGAAGAGAAGAGCGGCGGTCGCCTCCCCCTCTCACACCGCCCAGTCTTCCCGACGCTCCCTCCCGCTCCCATTCTCCGCAGCCTCACACCCAGGCGCCTGCAGCAAAGGGCTCACGCGCCCCCCCCCACCCCCGCTCCCCCCCCCCCTCTCGTCCTTCGGGAAGCTGGTTGAGGAAGAGCCAGGGACCACCCAGAACCAGCCGTGCCTCTAGTCCTCCTTTTCATTGGTTCCTCACTAAAAACAAAGAAGAAATATCCAAGTTAGTTGGCTGTGCGATGACGTCTTTCGTTGTCGGGAACTTGCGTCTTAGAGGCAAGCGTGCTTGTCCGACGAGGGGACGGAGAACAGACACTCCCAGTTTAAAGCACGAAGACTGCCCGGTCCCCGAGCTCCTCTTTCCCCCGAGATGCCACCGCTCCCACTCAGGCTTTCCCACAAAAAACGCGCTGCTGTTCCCGCCGTCCCGAGGGGAGTCTCTTTAGAGGCCTCGCCAGGCTGGTGACAGCTAAGACGAATGATGTCCGAGCCGCTCCCCCACGCCGCTCCGATGTCTGCTCAGCAGAGGCGCTCCCTGCCGGGTGGCCGGTCGGGCGCCTGCTGCTCCCAGGGCGCCATACGGCGGCTTGGCATGACAGGGTGGGGGAGGGGGCTGTCGGCATGTGCCACGCTGAGCCTCAGGCATGGGGCGGGGAGGGTGTGCGCACAGCCACCGCGTGGGAACCCCGCACTGCCCACGGAGCGCCCCTCGCCAAGATGGGGATGGGGAGGGGGCGGAAGCCAGGAGGCAGCTGGTCTGCTCCCCTTCCCAGGCGGCTCCCTCCCCGCCCGCTTCTCGAGGTCCCGTTCCAGCGGCGACCTCTCCCGCCGGCCGGGCTGGGCATCTGCTTTGTCCCCATCTGGCCGCCAGTGGCCAGTGGTGGCAATTCTTTTCGCTGTTTTCTTTTTGACCCGAGACAAGTACAGTCAGACTACCCCAAGCAGCAGTTACTGACTCATTTACTTATGAACCCTCACCCGAGGGTATTTTTCCACTGATTTTTAGGGAGAGAGAAAGAGAGAGTCAAAGACAGAGAGAAACACACTGGCTGGCTGCCTCCTGCACATGCCCTGACCAGGGCCCGGGCCGGGGAGGAGCCTGCAACCAAGGTGCATGCCCCTGACCGGAATCAAACCCGGGACCCTTCCGTCCGCAGGCCGAGGCTCTCTCCACGGAGCCGCACCAGCCAGGGTCCAAACGGCAGTGTTTACATAACTGGGCCAGGCTTTCCCAAAACCTAGAAAGCGGCTCCTTCTTCTCCCTCCCACGAGCGAGGGCGCCCACCGGCTGTCCTCCCTGCTGTCCTCCCGGCTGACCCCCTGGCTGTCCCCCCGGCTGTCCTCCCGGCTGACCCCCTGGCTGTCCCCCCGGCTGTCCTCCCGGCTGTCCCCCCGGCTGTCCCACCGTCTCACGCAGCAGAAGGCACGGGGACTCCCCGCCGAGCCCCTCGGGCGCTCGGAGCTCAGACCGGCGCCCAGGGCTGACAGCGGCTCCTTACCGTCATGGCGCCGTCCAGGAGGCCCGGCCCGGGCGCTGGCAGCCTGTCCGTGGCCCACTTCTCCAGGACGGACGCCACGTGGGGGCTGTCGACGTGGAGCAGCCGGAAGCCAGTCAGGTGGACGCCGCTGTGGCTGTAGGGCCCCAGGTCCAGGGCAGACATGTCCTGCGGGCGGGAGGACAGGGGTCAGCGTGACGTGGCTGCACGGCTCAGGGATGCGTGGCAGCCGCCAGGCCCCAGCGAAACGGCGCCCACGGTCCCTTTGCGTCCACGAAGCGCGTGCCCCGGGGTTGGCATTTGCCCGGCGCCTCCGGGCAGGAAGCAGCCCGGTCCCCGTCCTTCTGTCCTTTCTCCGCAGCAGCCTGAGGGCAGGAGAAAGCCCGGAGGGAGCTGCAGCCTGGGAGCCGCCTGCCAGACCCCGGGGCGCCGGGGCTCTGCTCTGGGATCCTCACCCGGGAACGGGCAGAGTCTTTGTGCCCATTTGGTTCAGCACCTTTATTGTGTTTTATCAAAAAGATTAAAAAATGTTTTTATTGATGTCAGAGAGGAAGGGAGAGGGAGGCAGAGAGAAACATCAGTGATGAGAGACTGATGGACCGGCTGCCTCCTGCACGCCCCCCACTGGGGATCGAGCCCGCATCCGGGCCTGTGCCCTGCCTGGAATTGAACCCTGACCTCCTGGTTCCTAGGTCAACGCCCAGCCGCGGAGCCATCGGCCGGGCGATGCCTTTACTTCATAAGGAAGCGGGGGTCTGAGGCGATGGGGTCCCCGGGAGAGACCATCGTTCCCCCAGGCCTGGCAAAGGAGGGAGACTTGGAAATTGCACAGCATTTGACAGGAAGTCCCCTCAGCAGGAAACACACCATCCCCCGCTCGCCGAAAGCAACGCCGTCCCACAGCGAGGGCGGGAAGCGGGCTCCCCGAAGCTCCGGCTCCGCTCAGGAACAAAAGGTCCTCTTCAGGGAGAACAGAAGCTCCCCGTCTGCCGTCTGCCGGAGCACCTGCCCCGGTGGGGGGGGGGGGGGGAGGGCGGGGGGAGGATGGGGGTGCCTTCAAGGAGAGCCTGCCCCCTCCCCCCAGCAAGGTCTCGGGAAAAGAGCCTACCCCGCCCCCATGTTTTCCATCGCAGACGAGGCCGAGCCAAGCCATGCGCACGAGCGGGTTCACCTTTGAAACGGACGGATGCGATGGCTTCACCCTTCCTATGAAAAGGCCAGACTGCGAACTGTGTGATGCAAAACATGGACCCCTTCAGGGAAACGTCCGAAGCGTCATTAACAGAAAAGGCGCCTGCATGGGCGCCCCGGCCCGGGGGCTCAGGGGTCGAGCGTCGGCCTGCAGACCCAAGGGTCCCGGGTTCAAGTCCAGTCGAGGGCACAGGCCTGGTGGTGGACGCGACCCCCAGGGTGGGGCGTGCGGAGGCGGCCGATCGGTGGTGATTCTCTCTCCTCATGGATGTTTCTCTCGCCCTCTCCCGCTCCCTGCCTCCCGGAAATCAGTAAAAAAAAAATGGCTGTTTTAAGGAAAGCGCTGATGTGACGTCACTGGGTGCGGAAAGGCAGTCGTTCCCCGTGGTGAAGGGGCCACGGGCAGGAGCCGCTGGGGGCCCCGAGGCCGCGTCCGCAGAGGCCGCGCGGGAGTGTCCGAGGGACCCCCACCTCGCTGCCCTTCCCCAGAGAGGGGAGCAGAGGCAGAAGTCGGAGAGCCCCGCGCTGCGCCCAGCCCGGGTCAGAGCAAGCGCTGCGCCCTCAGCGGCCCCTCCCTCCGCTCCCACCCCGTTCCTCTTCTAAGTTTTGTTCACGCGCCTGGGGAAGAGCGGCAAGAGCAGGGCTGGCAGAACTCGATAGACCAAAGGAAGGTGCTTAAACCAGCAAATTTAAAGCACGAATCTCACGAATAAGCAATTCCTTTATCACACGCAATGCACCGAAGGACAGTGACTTCAGCCAGAGGAGGTCAGACGGAAACTTCCAGAACGCCTACGGGATCCCTCGTGGGTGGGGCAGCATGCGGATGCAGGGAGCTAAGGTGAATTCACCGAAATGTGGGCGCAATCAGGCTGCCTGCGGACCGAGGCCCCCACGCCGAGGAGAGTGTGGGAGTCCCACATCCCCCTGTGAACGCGACCCCCTTTCATTCCTCCAGGCAGGGCCTCCGGGAAGACCGGCCTGCTGGGGTCCCCCGGCTCCTCTCCCCTCTCACGTCTCAGCAGAAGCTCCGCCCTGCGCCTGCTCCCTCGCCGGAGCCCAGAGCAGCCAGGTGACAAGTCTCCCGATGCCCTCCGCACCCGCCGGCCTCAGTCACTCCTGAGCCAGGACCTGGGTGAGACGGACGCTGCCTGGTCCCATTCCAATCCCTCGTTGCCCTCGCCCGCCAGCCCGCCTTGCCAGGTGCATTGGCAGATGGCACCCTTGCCAACCCTCCCCGAGCCCGAGTAGATCCCAGGGGGCACATCCTTACAGATTAGACACGGAGGCTGGGCTGTGTTTTCTTCCCGTGTAAGTGGTGTGTGTGTGTGTGTGGGGGGGGGGGGGCGTGTGTGGCTGACTTTTGAAATGGGTTGTTGAGAGCTGTCACATCATTCTGATGTGTTAAATACCCACGTCATTCCCCTTAGTCCGATCATCTCTCAACATGTGGGTGTTAACATTTAAAAAAATTCTCAGTCTCAGGGTCATGCGCTTTCTTAGGTGCAGAGTTCAGTGTGCCACCACCTCCCCGATGCTCTTCTGGACGGCCCTGGAACACCAGGAGGCGACCCCGCCGAGCCCCTCCGCGGCACCCGGCGGGGAACGGGGTCGGAGCACAGACAGGACACACAGCGCGCCTTCCGCGCACACGGAAACGGGGACGATGCTTCTTGACGTTGACGGTTTCTACGCGATGAAGTTTAGTCCCCTCCTGGGTGCACATGCATGGCAGCCATTTTCAACAAAAGAGAGAAGCCTGCTCCTCAGCATTTCCGGACGGAGAGGGTCCTTAGAAGACTGAGTCCCTGCCCCCCGACAAGGGCTGCCTTGGACGGCGGGCGGCCCCCGAAACACCGAATGCGTGTCTGCGGTCACGGATATGTGTCTGTGGTCACGGATATGTGTCTGCGGTCATGGACGTGAGTCTGCGGTCATGGACGTCAGTCTGCAGTCATGGATGCGTGTCTGTGGTCATGGACACAGGTCTGCGGTCACGGACGTGGGTCTGTGGTCACGGATGCGTGTCTGCAGTCACGGATGCGAGTCTGTGGTCACGGACGTGGGTCTGCGGTCACGGATGCGAGTCTGTGGTCACGGATGCATGTCTGCAGTCACGGACGCGGGTCTGGGGCGTGCTTACCAGGGTGGTGAAGAGGTAGTGGTAGCGCTCGGTCATCATGCCCGTGAGCAGGATCTGCAAAAGGGAAGCGGAGGGTCAGACACAGGTGGTCACGAGGCACGAAGGCCGAGCGGCGACTCCGCCCGCTGGGCAACGGGACAGGCAGGGCTCGGAGCGTCCAGCAGACGAGGAGCCTGGGCGCCCAGGGCTGACGGGGAGCAGAGACCCAAGCCATGGGCGCCATCTGAGGCCTCGTCACGGCACCGCGTTTGATGGGAACCAAGTCCTTGGACTGAGGATCACGTTAAAAACAGTCTGTGCCGCCCTGGCCGGTGTGGCTCAGTGGACAGAGCGTTGGCCTGCGGCCCCGAGGGTCCCGGGTTCGATTCCGGTCCAGGGCGCATGCCGGCTGCAGGCTCCTACTCCGTGTGTGCAGGAGGCAGCCGATGGAGGTGTCTCACATGGACAATTCTCTCTGTCTCTCCCTCGCCCTTCTGCTCTCTAACATCAACGGCAAATGTCCTCGGTGAGGATCAACACCACACACGTTCGTGCTGAATCATCTTTATGCTCAGAGGTGTCCATAGGCACAGGGTGGCCTTCTGTGTGACCCCAGGTGTCTGTGACCCCAGGTGTCTGAGTGAGCCCAGGATTCTGATGACCCCAGGTGTCTGAGGACCCCAGGTGTCTGAGTGACCCCAGGTTTCTGAGTGACCCCAGGATTCTGATGACCCCAGGTGTCTGAGGACCCCAGGTGTCTGTGACCCCAGGTGTCTGAGTGACCCCAAGTGTCTGTGACCCCAGGTGTCTGAGTAACCCCAGGTGTCTGAGTGAGCCCAGGTGTCTGTGAGCCCAGGTGTCTGTGACCCCAGGTGTCTGAGTGACCCCAGGTGTCTGAGTGAGCCCAGGATTCTGATGACCCCAGGTGTCTGAGTGACCCCAAGTGTCTGTGACCCCAGGTGTCTGAGTGACCCCAGGTGTCTGAGTGACCCCAGGTTTCTGAGTAACCCCAGGTGTCTGTGACCCCAAGTGTCAGTGACCTCAGGTGTCTGAGTGACCCCAGGTGTCTGAGTGAGCCCAGGTATCTGTGACCCCAGGTGTCTGTGACCCCAGGTGTGGATATACACCGGCTGGTCCTCTGAGCTGTCCTGCTCATCATCACACCCGGGGTGGGACTCCTCACACGCTGAGCTAGCAATGCGGGTGCGCAGACGCCCTTAGATGAGGGCGGGTAGGTCCCTGCATCTCTGACACCTTCCTCCCCTCCCCCGCTGGTCCCCCAGAAGGAGCAGAGGACGTGCTCGTAGACGGAAGGATGGGGTGTCCTCACTCACATCTCCCACGGCCTCTCCACCCGACCTCAGGGACCTACTGGCCTCTTGCTAGCTTCAGACACGCTGTGCGTCTCCTTTGCGTTTGGCGAGGGAGGGAAGCGAGAGGCGGCCAGAAGGACAGGGTTCTTGGCAGACGTGGTGAGCCCAGGTGTCTGAGGTTAAGCTGTGTCTGAGGTTAAGCTGTGTCTGAGGTTAAGCTGTGGTCCTCCCTGGGGGTTTCTGGACATCCCCGGAGGACTGTCTGAGGGCCCTGAGCTGGTCTTCGTGTAGAAATGGAAGGCGGAGACTCAGAAATCGCCTCCCCGCCCCCACGGCAGGTCCCACAGCTCAGATGGCTTCCGGACACGGTGAGACTCGCCTGGCAGCTTTGCCACCAGAGGGTCTCAGACTCCGTCCCAGGGACCCTGCGTCACCAGGACTTCTGAGGCGGGGCCTGGGGTTGGGGCAGCCTCTGAAGCCCTGGAGGAGAGCCCGGCTCTAAGGACACACGGCCGTTTGCGTGCAAGAACAAAGACCGCCGTGACATCAGTGCGAGACGCAGAGACAGGTCTGGGCAGAGGCCGCCTGGCCACGGTCCTGGGAGGAGCCCGAGATACCTCAGAGCGGTTCCACGGGAGACGGGGGACGAAGGAAGAGGGGGTTCGCGACAGCACAGAACGGAACGCCCGCCACGGCTCACGCCCTCGCTGCCGCGGGAACCGGTGGGGCACCTGCTGAAGGTAACGCCGCGAAGATGAGACAAAGGACAGGAAACTCGCCGGGGAGTCGCTCCTGTGGTGATAACGAGCCAGGCTCACAGGCTTCAAAGGGTAGAGTGCTCGGGGGCCATCGATCACCCCAGCGGCGAGGCTGGGCGAGGAGGCCTGTCAGCCGGGCCCTGATCTCGGCGGGGCATGGAGAGCCAGCCCGCTGGGCCGGCCAGGAATCCCATTTTTCACTTCAGTCATTGGACAGCGTCATTGCTGCCAAGACCAGCGCTTGAAAGGGACACGGACAAGTTCTATGTTCAGAGGCGGAGCGGGGCTCGGAGGTTGAACATGTTCTTCCTGGGATTGAGAGCGTGACACAAAGGCAGCCGAGCTTTCGGTTCTACACCAGGGCTGGCGTTCCTTCCTAAACTTCATCTTGGAGGCGTTTAATCACCAATGGAGGGCCTAGGATTTTCTTAAAAAATTGATATTGTAGCCCTGGCCGGGGTGGTTCAGTGGATAGAGAGCCAGCCTGCGGACCAAAGGGTCCCGGGTTCGATTCCGGTCAAGGGCATGGACCTCGGTGGCAGGCTCCTCCCCGGCCTGGGCCCTGGTCTGGGCATGTGCAGGAGGCAGCCCATGGATGTGTCTCTCTCACATCGGTGTTGGTCTCTCCCTCTCTCTCCCACGCTCCCTAAAATCAGTGGGAAAATATCCTGGAGGGAGGATCAACAACAACCACCAATTGGTCGTGTCATAGTGACACACACCACCAGAAGGTCAAAAATAGGACATCGCACACTTAACGGGTGGGAGGGAGTGAAAGCGCAGTGCTTGTAGCATGGAGGGGGACGCGCGTGCTCCTCGACCTCCCACGGGGCTGCCGGAGACCCCGAGCGGGAGACATGAGCGGCGGGAGCCACAAACCAAAGCTCTACGAAAGACACACGGACCAGGAGGAGAAAGGAACCCAACAGCGCCCGGAGCAAAACCAAAAAGGGAAAGAGGCGGACAAAGGCAGATCGAAACGAAGAGAAAGCTGGCGTCGCAATCCTCAGATCAGACGAAACAGACTTTAAAACAAAGAATGCAAAAAAAAAAAAAAAAAAAACCACCCAAAAAACACAACAAAGGCATCCCATCACGATAAAGGGGTCAGCGCCAGCATAAATATCTACGCGCCCCATATACGGGGCACCCCAACGTAAGAGGTAACTATTAATAGACGCAAATGCAGACATTGACAGTCATGCGCTAACAGGAGGGGGCATAGGCATCCGCTCACGTCAATGGATACGTCGTCATCCAGACGGGAAACGAATGGTAAGATCATGGCTTTTATGTGTCAGGGTAGACGTGTGTAGAACATTTCATTCGAACACTGGGTAACGTTCTATTTCAGGCGCACACGCCTCGGTCCAGGCAAGGAGACTGAACTCCTCTCAAGCGTCCTGTCTGACCACAGTGGCAGGAAACTAGAAATCAACAGCGGGAAGAAAACTGAAAGACACACACACACGCACACACACACACACACACACACGCACGTGGAGACCTGCACCACGCGAGGAAGCCACCCACAGGTCAGACAGGAAATCGAACAGGAAAGAAGAAATGTCCTTGAGACAAATAACGAAAACGCAGCCTCCCAAAACGGATGGGATGCGACGGAATCAGCACTAAGAGGAAGCTCGCGGCCACACAGATCCCGAGAAACAATGCGAATCTCAAATAAACCACCCGCCTTCCCCCCTGAAGGCACGAGGAAGAGAAGGCAAACAGCAGGGAGGACTGACGCGGATCAGAGGGGCTGTAAACGCAGCCGAGAGGGCGGAGCACACCTACGGGAAAGGCGATGAAACGGGCATCGCTCTTTGAAAAGAGAAATGGAGCTGACAACCCTTCAGGCAAGCTCGTCCGGAAAGAGAGAACGCAAGTGAATGAAGTCGCAAGGGAGAGCGGTCACAGCCGACCCAGAGAACTACGCAGGGTCCTTAAGGAATACTGTCCGTGGCGACATCCCAGCCGAGGGCCAGCCTGGGGGATAGGGACACATCCCCAGCAGCACCCAGCCTCCCAGGACCGGACGGGAAGAAATAGCAAACCCAGACAGACCGATGCCTAGCAATGACGCGGAAGCAGGAATCAAAAATCTCACCGCGAACAAAAGCCAGGTGGTGTCACAGGTGAATAAAACGTGAAATGCTTTTTTTTTTTTTTTTTTTAAAGCAACCATTCAACTTATTATTTTTATGAGTGTTTTATTGTCCTACCTGGAGGCAAATATTCCTTTGACAAGCCCCTTATTCAATGTTAAGAAAGAGCTATGAAGATGCATGAATAAGCAGCTAGTAGGTCTACTGCTTTTTAAAAAATACACACTGAGTGGCCAGATTATGATGATCTCGAAACACATAATCACCTGGCCACTCAGTGTGTATCCTATAGAATAAAAGGCTAAAATGCAAATGGTCCCCTCGACCAGGAGTTCAACCAGCAGGCAGGCCGGCCAACTGCCCATGTCCCCTCCCCCTGGCCAGGCTGGCCGGACCCCACCCATGTACGAATTCATGCACCAGGTCTCATATATATATATATATATATATATATATATATATATATATATATACACACACACACACACACACACACACACACACACACACACACACACTCTGAGTGGCCAGATTATTATGCGTTCAGAGATCACCATAATCTGGCCACTCCGTGTATATTTTTATTGACTTGAGAGAGGAAGGGAGAGGGAGAGAGAGAGAAACATCAGCAATGAGAGAGAATCATGGTTGGCTGCCTCCTGCAAGGCCCCCTGGGGATTGAGCCAGAAACCCAGGCCTGTGCCCTGACCGGCGTCGATGCTCAGCCCCTGAGCCACGCCGGGCCGGGAGAGTCTGGTAGTGGCCTGTCCTCAAGGGCAGAGCCCTTACAGAGGGAGGCGCTGCAGGCGCACAGGGTTTCCCGCTGCAGGAGGTGTTTCAGCGGAAAGCCACTAAGGGGGGTAAGGCGGTGTCCCCTCAGGACACATGTCCGTTCTTCACATAAAAGCATCGTCAGGACACAGGGCGTGTCCTCGCCGTTCTTTGCAGAACTGGGGTTCCCCTTGGGGACACGGCCTCTCCGAACTGCCATGCTGTGCTCGTCTGCGGCCTGATGGGGCGCTGACCCCGGCCCCGCACGCGTTCAGGGCTCCATTTTATTTTTGTAATCCTCACCCGAGGATACTTTCCCATTGAGGTCAGAGCGAGTGGAAGAGAGAGAAGCACTGATGAGAGAGAAACACTTCCATGGGCTGCCTCTTGCATGAGCCCCGACCAAGGCCCGGACCAGGGAGGAGCCTGCAGCCGAGGTGCGCGCCCCTGACCGGCATCGAACCCGGGACCCTTCGGTCCTCAGGCCGACGCTCTATCCACGGAGCCACACGGGCCGGGGCCTAGTCAAACTGTTTGAATGGCACCAGCACAGCACAGACACTCCGTGTGGAACAACGTGGCTGCCAGTACTACCTGGATGGATGCCTGTTCCCCTCCGCGGCGCGCACTGACCGAGGCAACCAATCAATGTGTCTGTCTCACCCGTTTCTCTCTGTGCCTCTCCCCCTCCCTTCCTCTCTCTCTCTCAAAAAAAAATAAATAAAAAGGTCATTGGAAAAATTGGATTAACAAACAAACAAACAAAACAAGAAAAAGACTAGTTTCTCTTTATCACCTATTAGAGGCCCAATGCACGAAATCCGTGCCGGGGTAGGGTCCCCAGGCCTGGCCGGCGATCAGGGCTGGTCTGTGAGGAGACGGGCAGGGCGATCGGGGGCCACCTGCCAGCACCTACCTTGGCGGGCCGGGGGCCTGCGGGCTGGCCAGCTCCTGCATCGAGCGTCTGCCCCCTGGTGGTCAGTGCGCGTCATAGCGGCTGCTTGTTCCACCCGTGGTCCATTTGCATGTTAGGCTTTTACTACGTGGGATCCCAGCTAGCTTTTGATGCAGCTGGCGTTAAGCGCTAGAGCACTTCTGGGGCGTGTGTGTGGTTATTAGTACCAGCTGGGATGGAAGCAAATCTACAACGGGGAGATCGCTGAGCCTCCTCAGATGGGCATCCCCTACGCTAAAAGTACGGGCAACTTTGAACCCTTCAGCACGTCGCTGGTTACCCCTAGAGGCCCACAGATCCTTGTGCATGTTTATTAACGTACCCGTATCTGTCAACCACTCTCAGGAAACGGGGACCCATTTTAACATCAGCCGGAGAGAAATCTAGTTACGGTGAGAATGTGCCACCAAAGTAATGCTACAATATGCGACAGATGAGCACCCAGCAGTGTGGGCAGGGATTCGTCATGATTACGATGTCAGAGTTTATCCAAAGAAATGAGCTTTTCACCCGTTAACCGCCTCAAGGGCCACCCGAGGGCCCTGGGAGTTTACCAAAAAAAGAATGAACTGCTCATCTCCCCGTTTATTGGAGAGTCTGCTAAGGATGAGGCAAAGAGAGATTTTTTTTTTTTTTTAATCCTCACCCGAGGATATTTTCCTGTTGATTTTTAGAGAGAGGGAAAGAGAGGGAGAAAGAGAGATGTGAGAGAAACACATCGATTAGTTATTTCCTGCACGTGCCCTGACCAGAATCCCGGGAGGCGCCTGCAACCAAGGTCCATGCCCTTGACCGGAATCGAACCCGGGACCCCTCAGTCCGAGGGCCGGTGCTCTATCCACTGAGCCACACCGGCCAGGGCTGTGTGAGTTCTTTACGTCTGGACCGGTCAGGGGTTCTTGACCACCGTGAGCTTGGAAACTCAGAGCTGAGGGGACCTCGGCAAGAGGAGGGGACCGGCTCAGGGCAGCACGTTCAGGGGGTCCTGGCAGCTCAGGCCGTGGGCACGTGGGGTTCTGGTTTGACATTGATGGTGGGACCTGGATCCTGATGCTTCTCGTCTGAAACCCGGGCTATTTCAAGAGGATGAAAAACGTCACTCCGGGCAAAGGCGTAGCATATTCTGACATAGAAAATGTCACGGTAACTAGTTTATTCTATCGAGAAAAACGCCGCGTTTGCAGCTGGGCCTCCCCACTTTCCACCCGAGACTCCGGTCCCTCTTCCCTAGGGCTTCAGAAATCCGCTCGTGGTCTCCAACGGGTCTGCGTGGCCTCGGGCCGGAGGGTTGGGATGGGTGTGCTGTTGCTTTCCCTTATTGCGTCTTTATCTCCGTGGATCACAGGTACGTGCTGAGCGGAAGAACGCATTTCTGTGCCCGGTGCCCCCCACCCCCTCTCCGGGGCCGTGGGACTGTCCTTCGGCATTTCTTCGGGGCTGACGGACGAGACGCGATTGGATGCAGAGAGTGGAGTGGAGCGCCTAGGACGGGAGGCGTGCGAAGGTCAGCCGAGACACGTTCCAGGCTCCAGCACGGTGCGTGGACGTCTTGGGGTACAGAGCAGGAGCAGGATGGGGGGGGTCTTCCTTTACCCTAAACCCCGAGGTGAGTGTCGATCCCAGGCCAGGCACCTGCTGGCCTCGGGACCGTGGGGAAGTTAGGAAATCGCTCTGCGTTCTGCCGGTTCCTCGAATACAGTTTTCTCCTCACCGTTAAACGATGGTGCGTCTCACCCGCGTGGCCAGGGCCGCACGCGCCCGTTCAGGGGCCGCCCGGAGGTCTGCCCCATCTGACTGAGGATTAGAATGGCGCAGCTTCTAAACACGGGCTCGGTGTCCCCGTCCGAGGGGTGAGGACCGAGGGGGGTCACAGGACAGCAGACCCACCTCCGCCTCCGCTCGCCCCACCCACAGCCGCTGGCACAGCTCAGGCGCGGACAGAGCCCACGCACACAGCTGCGCGATTCATCAACGCCGCCGGCCACGCGCTTCCCCCGCGGGAAGCCAGGCGTGAAGCACGCATCTGCTCTCGGCTTCGCTTGTTTTTAATCCTCACCGCGGATCTTGTCCCTTCGGCTCTGAGGGAGTGGAAGAGAGAGGGAGAGACGGAGAGGAATGTCCCCGGCAAAGGAAGTTCCAGGCAGTGGAGAGGCGGGAGGTGGGGAGAAGGCGGGCGCCTGGGGCCAGCCGAGCTGCTGCCGGAGGGAGGGAGGCCGGGGCTGGCACCCAGCGAGAGCGGCCGGGTCAGGTCGTGCCGGCATGGAGAGCAGGCTCCATCCTGGCCGGCGTGGCTCCGTGGAGAGAGCGTCGGTCTGCGGACTGAACGGTTCCGGGTTCGGCTCTAGTCAAGGGCACAGGCCCGGGTTGCAGGCTTGATCCCCGGTAGGGAGTGTGCGGGAGGCAGCTGATCCACGATTCTCCTTCTCGCTCCCTCTCTCTCCCTCTCCCCTTTCTCTCCGAAATTAATAAAAAAAATACTTATTAAATATAAAAAGAGCAGGCTCCGTCCATGCCCATGGCAGATGAAATTATCATAACTCTGAGCTTTGCATTATTACATTTGCAAAATTATGGGTGACACCAATTACATCCAGGCTTATTGTGTGATCGAAGGGGGCGGGTGCTGCTGGCCACCCCACAGGTCGGTTTCCTAGGCTTGCCTTGGCCTCGGGGGGTGTGGGGGGGAGGATGGCGCTCGTAGGAGCCAGAGGAGCAGGAGCCGGGGCTCCCACCTGAGGGCGGGTGAGAAGAGGGAGCAGGCCAGGTGCAGGGCGGGTGGGCAGGGAGAGCCGGGGACCCCAGGCTGCAGGGTGGGGGGGGGATCCACCCACAAACTGCAGAGGCTGACGAGGCACTTGGGCCCCACAAAGGCCGCGTCTCTGTAGCTTAATCAAGTCTTGACATTTGAATTTCTGACTAATTTTTGGGAAATAACTTGCGGATCTCATCACAGGGCGCTTGTTCCCTCTGAATGGGAGTGATTGCCTCGCCAGGGCGCTCCGCACGCCCAAGAGCAACGCCGCCTGCCCACTCTCCCTCCTGGGTAACCGCCAGACATTCTCCCTGAAAGCGCACGCGCGTCTTTTGCCCGAGGATCGCTAAGAAGGGGTCGAACGGGGTGCAGGTGGCGGGGATGCAAAGTGGGGAGAGAAAGCCAGCTCCCTGCGGGGGGACGCCCAGGAGGAGCTGTTGATACGGATTCATCTGAGCGGCGGGCGGCGTTTCCCCCAGAAACCCGGGAGCCCGCTGGGAAGGCCATGCTCACCCACCGGGGTGCGGGGCCTCCCAGGCCGGGGACCGGGCGCTGGGACCGGGCGGCGGAGACCACAGGGCAGCTGGCTGCTCAGAGGGACCGGTGTGGGCACCCGCCGGTCCCCCCTCACCCCCCCCCCCCCCAGTTCCCTGTGAGGAGACCGCGGTCACCACAGGGGACTGTGAGGTCAGGCTGTGAAAGGGACCCCAGGGGCCCTCAGGTCACTGGTGAGGTCGGAGGTCGGGGACCCCAGGAGCCCTCAGGTCCTGGCACCAGCGGGCACTTGGGAAGGACATCTGTCTCCTTCTCTTCCCTCCTTTCTCGGGGAGGGACTGGCTGGTGCGGCTGGGATCAGGACGCCCACGTCTGCTCCGGGTCCTCCCAGAGGCGCTGGCACACCTGTGGGCGGGGCTCACCCTGGTTCCTACAGGAACAGACTTCCGGGTCCTCCTAGCAACACCCGCTCCTGGGGGGGGAGGTCCAGTCGGGCCCCGTTGAGCCCACCTGGTGGCCACAGGGCAGCGCCCGTCAGTCACCACACCTGCACCCGCACCCGCACCTGCACCTGCACCCATACCTGCACCCACACCCACACCCACACCCGCACCCGCACCCATACCTCACCCGCACCCGCCTTAAACCAGGAGGTACAGCACCAGGGCGCCGTTTTACATTCTTTTTAAAAAGTGATTTAAGAGAGACAAGGGGAGGGGAGAGACTCTCATTGACAGAGACTTCGCGTTACCCAGCGTCTCCGCCCTCGTCCTCGGAGGGAGTGCCAGGCAGCTCCGTGTCTGCGACAAGTTAGGAGGGAGGGTCATGGTGCCATGACTGTCCCTCTGTCCCTCTGTCCCCCTGTCCCTCTGTCCCCTGTCCCCCTGCCCCCTGCCCCTGTCCCTCTGTCCCCCATCCCTCTGTCCCCCTGTCCTCCTGTCTCTCTGTCCCTCTGTTCTCCTGTCCTCTGTCCCCCTGTCCCCCTGTCCCTCTCTCCCCCTGTCCCCTGTCCCCCTGCCCCCTGCCCCTGTCCCTCTGTCCCCCATCCCTCTGTCCCTCTGTCCCTCCGCTTGGAGGCCTGCGTGTTGGACAGAAGGCCTCCCACCAGGAAGGCGAGCTCAGGACGAGGCAGGCGCTGTGCACGGGGACCTGGCTCAGTCTTTTCAGCGGATGTGAAAACAGAGATGCTCGCCCCGCCGATGTGGCTCAGCGGGTAGAGCCTCAGCCCGCAGACCAAAGGGTCCCGGGTTCGATTCCGGTCAAGAGCACGCACCTCGGCTGCAGGCTCCTCCCCGGCCTGGGCCCTGGTTGGGGCAGGAGGCAGCCCCTCGATGTGTTTCTCTCAGGTTGGTGTTTCCATCTCTCCCTCTCGCTCCCACTCCCTCTAAAATTGACGGGAAAATATCCTGGGTAAGGATTAAAAACTAAAAAGAGAGCGAGATGCTTAGCCGCCCTCCATCTGCCTGCGTCCCGCGGGCACACAGCACCATCCGCGGCCGCAGGGCCTTCGACGGCCGCCCGGGCCCTGGCTCCCTAAAGGGTCTGAAGGGCGACCTCCAGCCTCAGGGCGGCCGTGCATTGGGAGGCCGGAGTGACCCTGGGAGAGAGAAACGCGCCCCTCCCCCCCCAGCCCCTCACCTGCTTCAGGACGCGGGCGGCCGTCTCCAGGGAGCAGTCGAAGATCACGTGGAACTCGCGGGCGCGCTTCATCTCCTGGAGCAGCGGCTTGGCGTCCCGGGTCCCGGGGGGCAGCTGCCGCACCCTGAGCTGGAGGTCGTGCCTGGAAGGGGCCTTGATGAGCTCCTGCAGGCGGATCAGACCTGCAGGGACAGAGGACAGCTGCTCGTTCCGCCGCGCGCACGTGCCCCCAGGCAGCCAGAGCCCGGCCAGGTGACACGGCTGGCGGCTCGCTGTGGCCCCCCTGCCCGTGGCGGATACCTGTGTGGCCGCGTGTGGGGCCGTGTGGCTGCGTGAGGTCTTTCTACCCGTGGCGGATACCTGTGTGGCCGCATGTGCGGGCCGTGTGGCCGCATGTGGGGAATGCGTGGCCGCATGTGGGGGCTGCGTGGCTGCGTGAGGTCCCCCTGCCCGTGGCGGATACCTGTGTGGCTGCGTGTGGGGCCGTGTGGCTGCGTGAGGTCCTTCTACCCGTGGTGGATACCTGCGTGGCCACGTGTAGGGAATGCGTGGCCGCGTGTGGGGGCCATGTGGCCACATGTGGGGGCTGCGTGGCTGCGTGTGGGGCTGTGTGGCTGCGTGAGGTCCTTCTACCCGTGGTGGATACCTGCGTGGCCACGTGTAGGGAATGCGTGGCCGTGTGTGGGGGCCGTGTGGCCGCATGTGGGACGTTCACAGTCACTCACAGACGTCAGTTATCTTAACACCGAGGGAGGCGGAAGGAGAGCCCCCTTACAGGAGACCAGGCCCACCCGACGCGGCTTCCCTCTGGAAGAACTCACGGCTGAGCCGAACCTCGGCTTCGGTCTGCACGGGGGCGTGGGTGCTGAGGGACCACAGAGCCCAGCTCCGGGGAAGGAGCAGCGGGGACAGGGCTCACCTTCCTCCCCCCAAGCAAGCGATTGCGTGGAGAAAGCCGTCCCCGCCTCGGCCCGCGTGGCGGAGTTCACAACTCAGAGGGCTTTTACAAAATGTTGTTACTGATCTCAGGGAGGAAGGGAGAGCGAGGGAGAGACACATCCCTGAGGGGAGAGGACCACGGAGCGCGAGGCGGCGAGGCGGCGAGGCGGCGAGGCGGCGAGGGAGCCCGGGATCCTCCTGGCCCATCGTCACAGCTTCCCCCGAGTTCCCATCTTTCCAAAGAAAAAGGCTGCCTGCCCAGCGTGGCCCCGGGCACAGAGCGCCGGCCCTCGGGCTGAAGGGTCCCGGGTTCGGTTCTGGTCAGGGGCACGTTCCTTGGTTGCAGGCTCGATGCCCAGTGGGGGCCGTACAGGAGGCAGCCGATCGGCTCTGCTCCTCTCTCATCGATGTCTCCCTCTCCCTCTCCCTCTCCCTCTCCCTCTCCCTTCCTCTCTCTCTAAGAAATAAATAAAAACATGAGAAAACAAAGAGCAAGGCAAACCTGTGGCTGTGAAATCACACAGGCGCCTCCCCTTCCCACCCCCTGCACCGGGACGCAGCCGGAACCACACCGCCTGGAAGGTGCCTGGGAGCAGGGAGCCCGTTAGGCACGGCGCGGCGCGGGGAGCCACCGCGGAGCCCTGTCCTCGGCCGCCGACCCTCTGCACTCCGTACGACAAGGAGAGACGCTGACTTGCGTGAACACGGGGGACCCTGGGAACAGGGGCGCACGTGCCGAGAAAAGGGGCCCCCTACTTCCAGAGGGCGTCCAAGATTTCCCAGGAAAATACAAAACAAACAAACAAACAAACAAACAGGACTCCCAGGATTCGCCTTCAGTAACAAAAGCGCGCGGTGTGCCTGGCCCTGCGGTGTGACGCGGCCCAGACCGCCAGGCCCGCACCTGCCCCGGGAGGCCGGCCCTGCTGCTGCTGCTCGTGGCGAGGAAGGAGGTTAACGGGCTGGGTCGGCCCTGACCGTGAATCCCAGACGCCGGGGATCGGAAGGGACCGTCCTGGTCAAACCGTCCTTGAGGCCCGGGGCCCCTCCCGGCAGCGGCTGCGGGACACCCGGCTAGAGAGACCCTCTGCGGGGGGGCCGCTGGCCCAGGCCTGCACCCCGAGTGACCGCGGACGAGGGGGTTCAGGAGGAAAGTGCACTGGCTTCCCTGTGTCTTAGCCCAGCGCCCGGCTCATTACATCAGCTGTGGGTTCCTGCTCAGCTGGCACCTTCCAATGCCAATCTCCTCCTCCCGGCGGAAACGGGCGGGATGGATGTCACGAGGCGGGGTGCTGCGTCTCATGGGGATGGGAAGGGACGGGGAGTGGGGTGCTCGGTGGGAGGGAGGGTGAGTGGGGTGCTCGGTGCGAGGGAGGGTGAGTGGGGTGCTCGGTGGGAGGGGCGGGGAGTGGGGTGCTCGGTGGGAGGGAGGGTGAGTGGGGTGCTCGGTGGGAGGGGCGGGGAGTGGGGTGCTCGGTGGGAGGGAGGGTGAGTGGGGTGCTCGGTGGGAGGGATGGGGAGGGGTGCTCGGTGGGAGGGAGGGTGAGTGGGGTGCTCGGTGGGAGGGGCGGGGAGGGGTGCTCGGTGGGAGGGGCGGGGAGTGGGGTGCTCGGTGGGAGGGAGGGTGAGTGGGGTGCTCAGTGGGAGGGATGGGGAGGGGTGCTCGGTGGGAGGGAGGGTGAGTGGGGTGCTCGGTGGGAGGCACATGAGGAAGGAAACCCTGTTACCAGGTCAGAGCCGTCCTCGGTGGCGTCTGAACCCGTCGGCACTCCTTAGGGAACGGGGCCCGGCCCAGGTGCCGTGCGCGGGAGCTACCTGTGCCGTCCTCGTACACCAGGGTCGCGGCCCGCCAGGCGTGGTGGAGGACCAGGTCCAGCACGGCCCTGCCGACGGCCGCCGGGTCGGGGTGCAGGTTGACGTGGAACGCGTCGCGGGCGTCCGCCGAGGAGTGCTGCCAGCGGGTCTGGATGTGCGGGACCTGCAGGGCGT
This sequence comes from Corynorhinus townsendii, assembly GCA_026230045.1. Lineage (NCBI taxonomy): Eukaryota > Metazoa > Chordata > Mammalia > Chiroptera > Vespertilionidae > Corynorhinus > Corynorhinus townsendii. The sequence goes on from JAPDVU010000002.1 coordinate 412,618, forward strand.
GGCAGACGGACTGCACGGCGCTGACCGCGGGGCTGTGTGCGGGGCCGAAGAGCGCGGCCACGCCCAGGGCCAGCTGGTCGCAGGCTGTGGGGGAGGGGCAGCGAGAGGGAGAGAGAGAGAAACATCGATGATGAGAGAGAATCCTGAATGGCTGCCTCCTGCACGCCCCACACTGGGGATCGAACCCACAACCCAGGCCTGTGCCCTGACGGGGAATCGAACCCTGACCTCCTGGTTCCTAGGTCGACACTCAGCCACTGAGCCCCACCGGCCGGGCACAGGTGGCATCTAAAACCCTGGCCTGGTGCGGGGACACCAGGAGCCTCCAGTGCGTGTCCCTGGGAGTGAACGCCAGGTGAGTGGGGTGTGGCCACGGGAGTCGCTGCAGGCGCTTCAGCTCCTTCAGGAAGCTTCCAGAGAGCGTGGCGTGGTGCCAGCGCCCCACAATCACCGGATAGCGAGTAGCACCGCCTAAAGGGCGTGGGGAGACGCTGCGCCCATCCTCGGATGTCAGAACGGAGCTGCCGGGGCCCAGCCCGGTCAGGCCTCTCCGCTCCACGCCAGCCAGCGTGCGGCCTAAAACCAGGTCACCGTGTTTAAAAATGAACTCACGGCTCGGCCGGCGTGGCTCAGGGCTTGGCGCCGACCTATGAACTCGGAGGTCAGGGTTCGATTCCTGGTCAGGGCAGGTGCCCAGGTTGTGGGCTCGATCCCCGGTGGGGGGCGTGCAGGAGGCAGCTGATTCATGATTCTCTCGTCATTGATGCTTCTCTCTCCCGCTCCCTTCCTCTCTGGGATCAATAAAAACATATTTAGAAATGTGCCCGTGTGCCCGAGTCCCCTGTGGTGTCAGCAGACCCCGACACGGCCCCCCCGTCTCTTCCCGGGAGGGAAACCTCGCTGTCTCTGTAGGAATTAGGTTACGTTTCAGAGACGTTTCTGTCCGAAGGCAAAAGAGAATCACACGAGCAGACGCGGAGGGTGTTCTCACGGTTGAATCTTCTCTTCCTTTAATTCTAATCCTAATCAATCCCTGTGTTTGTGCTGTGGCTCTGCTTTCCCCACCGGGGCCCGCGAGAGCACAGGAACTTCGGCCCCAAGTTCTCCGCTTTTTATCTATTTGTTCCTGTTTCCCCCGGTTTTCACCTTTTTTGTGGAGGTTGGGATCTGACTGACACCAGCTGCTGGTGCACAACGCAGTGGCTCAGTGTTTGTCACCTGCCTGTGGCCGTGACCTTGTGGAAAGGGGTCACAGGGAGCCAGGGGGTGCTGGGGAGCCCTGGGGTCTGCAACCCGTGAGATTGAGGCGGCGACGTGTCGTGGGCGTCGCCGCTCGGGGAGGGCCTGCCCCGCGCCTCCTGTGCCCGCACCGCCCGCGTTCTCACCGGGTCTCAGCTCCGGACGGAGAGGCAGGGCCACCTGACGTGTCCACTCACGGCCGAGCCGGTTCCTCACGGGCCGGGGTGCGAGCGGAGGGCACCGCAGCCAGGTACCTCCCTTAGGACGGTGACCCCTGCACCCACCGGGACCCCCGCGGGCCCTCCGCACAGCCGTGGCCACGGCGGCACGGAGGGACCCGAGCAGACCCCGCACCCGGGGGCGTTTCGGCGTGCGGACACGGTACCTCTCTGCGAGGCGTCGAAGCCGTCGAAAAGGGCGGTTCTCTGGATGTCGTAGGTGAGGGTGGCGTTGGGCATCAGGCTGCGGTTCCTGTTGACGCTGGCGACGGCGAACTTGAAGGCCAGCTCCTCCACGTTGGCGGGCTCGCTCTCCGCAGCTTCAAACACGCCGCCTGCGGAGGAAGGAGGCGCGTGAGTCCCGCCGTCACGGGCTTTTTGAGACGTGTTTTTATTGCTTTCAGAGAGGAAGGGAGAGAGAGACATCAACGACGGGAGAGGATCGCGGGTCCGCTGCCTCCGGCACGCCCCACCCTGGGGATCGAGCCTGCAACCCGGGCGTGTGCCCCGACCGGGACTCGAACCCAGAACCCTTCGATCCGCAGGCCGGCGCCCTATCCGCTGAGCCACTGGCTAGGGCCACGTGTGTTTTCCGAAGAGAAGAATAGAAGTGATTCCAACAAAAGGCGCAGAAGAAGCAAGGCAGGCGTGCTCAGGCTGGTCCCAGCCCCGTGTTCACGCCGAGCAGCACGTGTGCTGGGCAGGTACACGGGTCCCCTTCCGGGGGTGTGGGCAGGACTTCACGTCCTCGGCTGGCGGCGCGGCGCCTCCCGGACGGCGAATGGAGGCCACGTAGTTGGTCCCGTGGAACGTGCGCCGGGCGATGGGGACAGCGAGTCTGCAGTGGCACCTGCACCTCCTGCGGTCACCTGAACCCAACCTGAGTCGTCTCCCGAGAACCGAGGTCCTTGCGTTCGGAGGAAGACCTGCTAGATTGGGGGGGGCGGTGCAGAGAGCCGAGGGGTCCCCGTGAGCCCCACATGGAGGGCTTCAGCGTGAAAGCATCTCTTCCGGGCCTGGCGGCTCCGAATTCCGGGTCTGATGCTAACACGGCCCCACGCGCCCGGGCCCATTCGAAGCGCTGCCTGCTTTTGCTTGGTGTCCGGTTTCTGGAGACCCTTCAGTCCTGCTCCAAAGCACCCGTCTCCGTCGAAATACGTCCCTCCACTGAGCAGGACTCGGGCACTGCTCTCCTGCCTGCGACACGGGGCTCATCACAGGCAAATTCAAAACAGCAGCCACGGAGCCCGCCGGTTCCAGCTCCGAGGTTGCTCGACGCGCTGAGGTGGGTGCAGGCAGGTGGAGTGTCTCTCGCGGCCCATCGCTCTCCTTCACCGCCATGCCGGGTTGTCAGCAGGCGCCGGGCATGGAGCAGAGCTCCTGACCGCCCTCCCTCTGGCTCACGCCCGAGGCACCAATATTCCCAACTTCCTTTGAAAAACCACACACACGTCAACTGGTGCCCATGGAATGCGGATCCGTGTAACCGCACGCAGGCTGCTCGTCACACACCCTCGCCCTGAGGGACGGGCGATGGCAGCACGGGGTGCCCGCTCAGCTGTCCCACAGACACGCCGCATGGGCACCCACCTGCCGAGCGTCTCTCATGAGAAGAGACGAGGCTGATGGAACAGCTCTGCACGCCGTGGCGGAGGGGCCGTGGGGGAGGGGGGCGGGGAAGCCTGGGGTGCTGAGGCCCTGCGTTAGGGAGGAGTGTCGCTCAGGGGCGTGTACCAGACTCGCCGACCGGCCGGGGCGAAGAGGAAGCCAGCAGTTTAGAGGCACCTGGGCCGCACGTGAAGGAAACCCAGTGCCTCGCCCGCGAGATGGGCCAGTGGGCCGGGAACTGCCGACGCTCTGGACTCTGCACCACGCAGGGCGGGCAGAGTGGGTGTGCAGGTCTTCCCACAGAAAGCAATGCCATCTGTCTGTGGACGCTGGTACATACAGAAAAGGCTGGCATGCCAAGGGTCCCTCGGGAGGAGTTCGCCCGGGAGACCGGGAGTTCGGTTGCTCACTGTGACGTGTGCTGACCACCAGGGGGCGGCGTGGAACATGGCGGGCGACAAGCAGCGGCAGGAGGGCGCTGAGGGAGTGAGGGAAGGAGGAGGCGGGGGAACCTGATCGGCCCTGATCACAGGCCAGGTCTAGGGACCCTACCCGTGCGGGAATTTTGTGCACCGGGCCTCTAGTAATTAGTAAAACCCAGCGACCGTAACGGGGCAACAACCAGAACGACCGCTCGACCAGTTGCTATGAGGTGCACTGACCACCTCTCGGTCCCTCCCCCCCAAACCCCCCGCCCCGGCCTGTGGGCTCCGATCGCTGGATGGCGAATGGGGAACTGGGGTGGTTGGTGGCGGGGTGGGGCTGGGGACTGGCGATTGGGTGGGAGAGGGCCCTAATCGCAGGCTAGGCCTAGGGATCCTACTTGCACACGATTTTGTGTGCTGGGCCTCTAGTCTACACTAATAAAAGAGTGAGATGCAAATTGACTGTACCTTCACGACGCCCACCAGCCAATCAGGAGTGACTATGCAAATTAACCCAACAAATATGGCAGGTTAATTTGCATATGCAGGCCCCGAGAGGCTGGGGGTGGGGTGGTATGCTTGTGTTGTTGCCATGGTGACAACACAGGCATTCCACACCACGCCAGCTGCTCCGGGCCTCTGGGAAGCATGGGAAGGCAGACAGGCGGCTCTGGGCCAGAGCGAAGGCGGTGCCAGCAGCCAGGGGAAGGAAGGCCCATTCTTGCACGAGTCTTCATGCACTGGGCCTCTAGTCATTAATAATAATAACACCGGAATAAATTCTTGTGATTCGCATACTCACACCTGCAAAGCTATGCCTGCCCCACCTTGTCTGACGCTGATGGAAGAAACGGAAGGTGGCAGAAGTAAATGAGCACACGCCATGCTCATGGATAGGGAGGGTTCGTATCATTAGTGTCCATATCACCCCAAACAACCCACAGGCTCCGGGCAATTTCACGAACACCAATGCCACTTCTCCAGGAACGAGAGCAAAGGACCCTATAAGGAACCACAGAAAATCCCCAATGGCAAAAGCAATCTTGAAAAAGAATGAAGCTGCTGAAACCGGGTTGGCTCCGTGGATAGAGCGTCGGCCTGCGGACTGAAAGGTCCCAGGTTCGATTCCAGTCAAGGGCATGTACCTGGGTTTCGGGCACATCCCCAGTAGGGGGCATGCAGGAGGCAGCTGATCGATGTTTCTCTCTCATCGATGTTTCTAGCTCTCTATCTCTCTCCCTTCCTCTCTGTAAAAAATCAATAAAATATATTAAAAAAAAAGAAAAAGAACTAAGCTGGGGGACCCCAGTCCCCGATTTCAAACTGGACCACAAACCTGGAGCCAGTGCTGAGCTGTGTTGGCGTGAAAACAGACACGCAGATCCGTGGAACAGCACGGAGAGCCCGGAAAGGAGCCCAGGTGCACACGGCACATGAACGTTTGACAAAGGAGCCACGAACAGGCAATGGGGGAGAGACAGGCTCCCCAGTCAGTGGCGCTCGGGAAACTGGACCTCCATCTCACTGCGTGTACCCAGGTAAATTCCAAGCGCGCTTAAGATTGAACGCAGAGCGGAAACGGCAGAGCTTCCGGAAGAAAGCGGAGGCCGTGGCTTCTGGACCTGTCTCAGCGGCAGCTTTGTGAACCGGGCTCCTCAGGGACGGAATCACAGTGAAAAGCTTCAGCCCGGCCACGGGAGCCATCAACGGAAGGCCCAGGCCACCTCCTGAACGGGGAGAAGACACCTGCAAATGATAGCTTCCCTGAGGGGTCAGCAGTTAGAAAGCCACACAGCTCAAGGTGGAAAACACACACCAACCCGATGGAAAAGTGGGCTGAGGACTTGCATAGGCATTTTTTCCGAAGAGGATAGACAGGTGGCCAACAGGTGGATGCAGAGATCCTCATCACCACCGATCACCCGGCAAACGCAAACTAAGACCACAGTGAGATGCCACCTCACCCCTGTCGGAACGGCCGCCATCAACGCATCGCCACACAATGAGTGCGGGCACGGAGGAAAGGGAGCCCGCGTGCACTGCTGGTGGGGGTGCAGGCTGGTGCAGCCTCTGTGGAACGCCGTATGGCGTTTCCTCAGAAGATTAAAAATAGCACTGCCTTATGGCCCAGCAATTCCGCTTCTGGGTATTTACCCAAAGAAAACAAACACCAGTTCAGAGCGACAGATGCCCCTTACGTTCGCTGTGGTGTTGTGTTCCATCACCGAGCTATCGAAGCACCTGCATGTGAGAAGCATGCACACATCTGTCTCACACATACAGAGCACAGAATGTGACTCAGCCACAGAAGAGAAGGTAGTCTTGCCTGGCGGTTGTGGCTCAGTGGTTGAGCGTTGACCTATGAACCAGGAGGAGGTCACGGTTTGATTCCTGGTCATGGGCAGAGGCCTGGGTTGCAGGCTTGATCCCCAGTAGGGGGCGTGCAGGAGGCAGCTGATCCCTGATTCCCTCTCATCATGGATGTTTATCTCTCTCTTTCCCTCTCCCTTCCTCTCTGAAGTCAATAAAAATATATTTTAGAAAAAGAATGAAGTCTTGCTGTCCATGACAACACAGATGGTCCTAGGAGAGTACTATGCGAAGTAAAATAAGCCAGATGCCAAAAGACAAATACGGTGTGACTTCACTTACACGCAGAACCTAAGAAAGAAAATGAACAAAATAAGACAGAAATGGCCTCACAGACACAAGAACCACACTGGTCATTAGCGGAGGGGGAAGGGCTGGAGGCCAGGAGCTAGGCAAAGGGAATCGAGAGGCACAACTTTCCATTTAAAAACAAACCAGGCCTGGGTCTAAGCGCAGACAGTCAAAAATACTGTAATAATTTTATGGTGACAGACTAAGAAGAGCATTACATCATGTTCCTAAATATCAAATCCCTATAATGTCCACCTGAAGCTGCTCGGGTCTTGCGTGTCAATTATACGTCAATAATAATCCTACAGAATAAAAGGCTAATATGCAAATCGACCGAACGGCAGAACGACCGGTCGCTATGACCCGCACTGACCACCAGGGGGCAGACGTCCAATGCAGTAGCTGCCCCTGGTGGTCAGTGCCTCTCCTCTTCCGCTGCAGGCGGGTGGTAAGCAGTGAGGGGTCCCAGACTGCAAGAGCCCCAGACCATGAGAGGGATGTCTGACTGCCGACTTAGGTCTGACCCCCAGGGGAGATGGGGCCTAAGCCGGCAGGTGGACATCCCCTGAGGGGTCCCGGACAGCGAGAGGGCACAGGCCGGGCTGAGGGATGTAGAGGGCCACCTGGGAAGGCACAGGGGTATTTCTTTAAATTGTTGTCAGCTGAGCCCGAGGCGATTGGCAGAGCCGCATCTCGGTGACACCCTCCCCAAGAAGGTGTGGGTGTTATCAGTACTGACTTTTTACCTTCGTCCAGGTGTCGGCCTAACGGACTTCGCTATGTAAATCCAGGCAAGCACCAGGCATGCTGGGGCCTACTCAAGAATGCAAATAAGCTCCTTTGAGCCTAAGTTTTGGTGATACTTCCTGGGATTTGGGGTAAAAAATAAACTTGCTGCGTGGGCTCGGGGTCCCTGCCTCTCCATCAGAGAGGATGGCGTCCCACCTGGCTCCCAGCTTTGTTTCTATCTTCCTGTCTGGTCTCTTTCTTTCTTTTATTTCTCAATCCCTGGCCGCCTCCACTGAGAACCGGTTCGTTCATCTCTCTTTGCATGCTGGACGCGGAAAAGGGAGATCCCCGCCTCATCCGGCCCCCGCAGAGGGACCCCTCCCAAGAGCACGGATTGCATGCACCAGGCCTCTAATAAATAGATCAATGCAATGAACAAGTAATGGGGCGCCCTGCTGGGGAGGGAATAGCTGTCATGTTACAGAGGACAGAAGGGGGTGTAGGATCGTCCCGCCCGCGGAAATCACCAGGTCCTGTCTGTGCTCTACAAGGAGAAGTCAGCTGACGAGGCCCAGTTCTGAAGCGGGATTTTCCATCCACACTGTCCGCTGATCTGAGCCCGAGAAAGAGCAGTTTGTACGTTCATGCTCCTCAGCCTCACATTCCTTCGGAGGAGTCAGCATTTCTGCAAAGTCAGAAGAACTTGAAACACCCCGTTTCAAAGGTCCCCCGGGTTTGATTCCGGCCAAAGGCACGTACCTTGGTCCCAGGCTCCTCCCCAGCCTGGGCCCTGGTCGGGCGTGTGCGGGAGGCAGCCACTCGATGTGTTTCTCTCATATCGGTGCTTCTCTCTCTTTCCCTCTGCCTTCCACTCTCCCTAAACGTCAATGGGGAACATCCCCGGGGAAGGATGAACAAAGCGAAAAGGGCGCGCTGTGTTGAGAAGGCGGCGTGCTCGGCCACGGTCCACAGGAGCTCCGAGGAGAGGAACCCTGCCAGCGGCTGGAACAGTGGGGTGGAAGAGCAGCTGGCTCTGATTCCCACGCAGAGGCCTGGGCAGGGGCGGCCGGCCCCGTGAGCGCGATCACGCCTCGCCCGGTGGGAGCCCCGCCTTCCTGCGCACGTTTCCTCCGTGGGATTTCCTTCGTATTTTCTCGAAGGTCATGCCAAGTGGAAATGTGGCGTCTGTTAGTTCATCCCTTTTCACACTGTGAGGCGAGGCATCATCGGGTTGGGTGACATTCCTTCCCAGACCTCCTGTCCCTGGGCCTGGCGCAGGTGTCCTGGTGCAGGGTGCCGACGACCATCACCAACCTTCCCCGAGGGTCCACGGTACCACCGAGGGTCCTCATCCAGCACTCAGCACCTGCGGGAGACGGCCGGCTGATGGGCGTCAGCACCTGTGGGAGACGGTCGGCTGATGGGTGTCAGCACCTGTGGGAGATGATGGGCTGATGGGTGTCAGCACCTGTGGGAGATGACGGGCTGATGGGCGTCAGCACCTGCGGGAGGCGGCGGGCTGATGGGCGTCAGGTGGGGCTGAAGCGCAGCGAGGGGACGCAGCGAGGAAACCGTCCCCTCGTCCCCACGTGGTTCATGGGAAACGGGGGACTGCAGCCTCCCGTGCGGTGCGTGTGGGCCTGTCAGGCCGGGCTCACTGTCAGAAGCTGCATTTCAATGTCCATAAAACCATCCAGACACGGAGAATGGACGGTGGCAGCCGGTAATTACGATGGTGCATGAAGGACGCCTCACAGCCCATCGCGGCGCCGTCATTCAGCGTAAACCCCAGAGACCGGGAGCACGCCATGTGGGACTGCAGGACAAGACGGCAGCGTTTGCAGCCGCCCGCGGAGCACAGCTGGCGGCCTGTCTGAGTCACGGCACAGCCGGCGGGTCCCTGATCCCGGACTCGGCACTGGAGCCCTTTCCCGGAGGAATCCCGGGGCCGGTCCATTCCCATGGAGACGGGACCCCGCAGGCAGCCTGGTTGGGGGAATGGTGGTCATGATCTACTCACGTGACGACGGGGTTTGGGAGAAAGCCTTCGCTCGGCTGCTGCCGGAAGGGGACCCGCCTACGGGGACCATCCACCACCGCGGCCCGAATGCGGCCGTCAGTCTTCACGGGAAGGAGGAGAGCGAGCGTCACTGCATTTTGTGGAAATAAACAGACCCTCCGGCCAGAGCACTCAACGCCTCCTCCGCCTCCTTCACGCCTTCGGGGGTTCTGTGAGCTCCTGCTTTCTCTCCATCCTCGTAGACGACATGCGATCCGTCCGACGTTGACAAACCGGGGTGCTCTTGCCTAACCGTGTGTGTCACCTGCACCCGCGCACAGCGTGCCCCCCAAAGGCACTCACACGGTGGCGGCTGAGAGCGCCGCGTTGAAACCGTTTTCATCAACACGGCCTTCAGGATCATGCAAAGCGTGCGCACTCCTTTTCCGGGGACACCCTCTGTGTCCATGCGCGCGCCTCACGTGCACTTTCAGAATCCGTGTCTCCCTCCCTGTCTGGCGGACCCACGTCCACGTGAAGGTCAGCGATGGCAACCATGCCACCTGCCCGGCGTCCGCTGGGAACGCCGGCCGGACCTCGCCGGGCTCGCCTGTGGTCTCGGCAGAGTCTGGCGATGATTCCAGAGGCTCCGGCGTTTCTGCCGGAGGCACGACCCGCAGCAGAGGATGCGGGGGTCGGGGGGGGGGGGTGAGGGGGGGCTGCTGGAAATGGGATTCTGCCCGACAAGCTCCAAAGCTCCGGCTTTGCGTTTCTGCTGCAGAGCCGAGCCTGCAGCCAGAATGCCGGGAGGAAGCCCTGGGGCAGGAGGAGGCCGGGAGGCGGGGAGCCCCAGCCCAGCACAGAACCAAGCACGTGGGAGGGGGAGGGAGGGGTCTGCCTCGCCTGCTCCCCTCTCCTCGTCCCCGTCCCCGGCCTCGCCCGGTCCTGGAATTAACGGGATCTCCCGTGTTTCCTTAGCTGCTCTCCCCGGGCACCTCTAAAACCCTCGGGACCCCAGGAAGGACTACGAGCAGCCCCTCCCGAGGACCGGATTGCAATGCCCTCGGCCTCGCTCCTGAGGGCCGTGCCTTGGTTGGAGTCACAGGGGTGTTCGGGCCCAGATCCGTGGCCACGGCGTTGTGAGTGGGCGCGGGGGTGCTCCGAGCATGTTCTGTCGGCACGGCTGCCGTGACACGCGGGGCTGGGAGCGTTAGCCCCGACAGGACCCCCCTCTACTCCCGGGAGGGTGGCCTGGCTCATACCCTGATCTCCCTCTGAACTCCGCTCCTGGACACCCTCAGCTTATCTGAACACGAGAAGCCAGGCCCTCAGAGACTGCCTGGCCGGGTGACTCGGGAATGGTTGGGAGCCCGCACACAGACATACATCAGAACACGTGTAGTTAGCGTGCAGGGCAGACACAGACCTGATCACCTGACCTCAGTGAAGCTCCGCCCTCTTATGTTATCAGCGATGCCTCCCTTCTGTTCCTCACCCCTCACCCACATGTGTGTGCATGTGCGCGCGCATGGGCATGTTTAGCCGTGTGCACGCACACATGTGGTCACATATAAGACGCATTGCATGTGTGTGGTATGTGCATTTGTGCATGCATATGCATGCATGTATGTGTGTTTGCACACCGTGTGTATGTCTGTGCCTGTGTGTAAGTGTGTGTATGTGTTACACGTGCATGTTTGTGTGCCTGTGTGTGTGCACGTAGTGTACATCTCTTTTGTAAAGTCATCTTTACAGATGACAACATGTGCCTCCCCGTCCACCTTTGAGAAAGCTCCAAAGGGCACATGAGAAGGAACAGGGGCAGGGCCCCCTCACACCCGGGAGGACAGAGGCCGGGTCTCCCCACAGCCCCGGGCGGTCCCTTCCGCAGCCTCCTGTTGCCGCGTGACCCACGGGAAGTCACCGAGTCGGTCAAAGCAAAGCATGACACTCGGTGCCGGAGAGCTTCCGCCCAGCAGCGGCGGGAACCGTTAACGGTGAATTTTAAAAGGCGAGACCTTTCTGGGCGTTTGGCTCTGCCGTCGCCGTGGTGTCTGGGAGCAGCTGTGTCTGCGGGAGAGGAGGGATTCAGGACTGCGCAGGGCGGCCCGTCGACGCCCTCGTCCGGCTCACGTCACCGGGAAGCCACAGAATCCAAAGAGAACGCCCGGCCAAGTTCTTGCTCGTGAAGTCACCTGTTTCATAAGCAGAAACTGCCCGAGTTTCCGGAAACACCTCGGGCGAGCTGCTCTTGTGAAGAGCACGCGGCTTTCTGTCACACATTCAAGTCCACCCGCGTCGACGCGGAGCCGAACTGTGCTGGGGACCCGGAACCACGCCGCCCCCACACGCCCCCGCGTGTCCCCACGGAGGTTTATGGGACGCCCGCCACGTGCTGGCCCGGGGAGTCGATTTGAGTTGAAAAGTAAGACCGAGTGGCTGCCTTCCTGGACAGGAGGCCGCTGGAGCAGGGGAGACATTAAGGGGAGATTTAGAGCCGCCAGGAGCGTAGGTGCCAGACGGAAGAGGAGGCCTGGCCGGGGCCAAGGGTGACCCCTGGTGGCCAGTGTGCCTTATAGCGAGCGGTCGAACTCCCGGTCTCCCGGTCAAACTCCGGCCGACCACCGGCCTAGGGGACAACGTGCCTGTTAGGCTCATCACGCAGGACGTCTCATGAGAAACGCACGAACCGCGAACGTACGTGTGGGGGAGGGAGCGCGGCCCGAGGGACGGCCGTGCTGGGACGGGTGGCGGGGGCCGGGGTTAGAGACGCGAACAGCTTCCTCCGGTGGGAACCTGCGTCTGTCCAGCCAGGAGGACGCGGCGACGAGCAGGCGTGGCGGTGAGGAGGCGGGTGGCGCGAGGGAGAGGGCTGGGGGGGGGGGGGAGGGGGCGGGGGCGGGGGGCTCACACGTCCGGACGCCGTGAGCACCGGGGAGAGTCCTCCTTGGACGCCCAGGAACCGGGGCCTCACACCCCTGCCGCTCACGTGTGGGCACCGGTTCCGTGAAGACAACGCCATAGGACGGCTCCAGGCCGCTGCCCAGGACCGGCTCTGCCCTGGCCGTCCGCGAGGAGGAGGCTGGCCACGGGTAAAGGCACGGCCGGGCCGTGTTCCTCCCGGGTTTCGGCTGCTCGGGGCGCGGGGGTGGGTCCTGGGAACCTTCCACATGAGCCCCGGCCTCCCCCGGCCTCAGGTGAGGGCCTCCCGCCGGGACCCCGTCTCCTTCGTGCTGAGTGCGGGGTGCTCGGGGTGACTCGGGGTGATGCAGGCCTGGGGCGGGCGGGGGGGCGGGGCGGGCTGGAGGGGGTCCATGGGGGAAAGGGGGTCACATGTAATACTTTCAACAATAAGGATTATTTTTAAAAAACAAGTCAGTAAAAAAAATAAAGTCCTCTTCCGTGCAGTAGTCCGTGTGAGTGACAGGAATAAGACCCCGGAGGGTAAGCCTCTCCGTGGGGTCTGAGCTCACGGCGAGCTGGGCGCGGGGGGCCCGGAGGGGCGGACGCTCCCCTCTCTCTGCTTCATCCGGGGTCCCGCTCACAAAGGTGGCACCTCCGACCCCAAAGCAACAGCCACTTCTATGCTTCACCCTGAGAAACAGGTCAACTCCCCCGACTCCGTATCGCATGCAGGTGATGAACGAGACAGAGAACATCTGTCCTTTGCCCTGAATAAGCTATTGCTGGGGGGAGGGGGAGGGGAGAGGGAGGAAGAGGGGGTGAGGGGGAGAGGGAAAGGGGGAGGGAGAGGGAGGGAGGAAGGGATGAGTCAGGGGTTAAGTGTGTTGAGGGGGCTCGTGCCTTCCAGTGCTGGGGCGCCCCTGCCTGCAATACTGGGGTACACCCACCCCAACAGTGCAAACAGAGCAGCTCAATCAGAGCAGGAGCAGCAGCAGTTTGTGGGGAAGCAGATGGGGGACCGGGCAGCACCGCTGTGGGCTCAGCCTCACTCTGGTGCTTGGATTCAGCCCGGAACCTTCTTCCCGCCGTTAGACGCCTCTCTCCCGACAGAGGGGCCCCCCGTGGGAGTCCTGTCCTGGCGCGTGTGTCTCCCTGCTGCCCGACAGAACGCATCGCTCCCGTCCCCTCCGCCTCACGCTGGCGGGGACAGCGTTCCCAGGACAGTGCTGTCGGGAGGGTCTGCTGGGCCGGGCCCGTTTCCTCCCGCCCCCCAACTCGGCCCCACAGCTCCGGCGAGAGAGCTCACCAGCCTGCCCGGCCAAGGGACAGCAAAGACGTTTGAGAGAAACAGCATCCGCCTCCCGCCCCCGAGGGGCCACGGGAGCCTCTGTTTCTTGTCTGAGGATGGGGACCACAGAGAATGTGCCACAGTGAATCCGCCCGTGCCTTTACCGGTGCCATAGCGGCCCGGTGCACGCGTTCGCACCCGGTGGGGTCCCTCGGCCTGGCCGGTGATCAGGAAGATCAGGGGGGCCGGCTGGGGGGGGGAGGGGCGCAGGAAGTTGGCTGTGGGAGTGCACTGACCACCGTTCGCGTCATAGCAACCGGTCGAGCGGTCGGCCGGTCATCCGGTCGTCCGATCACTTAAGCTTTTATACAGATGATGCACGCGATCCCTTTTCTCCTTCACGGAGGATCTGAGCGGCGAAATCGCTCCAGTAAAAGTCACAGACATTTTACGTTTTGATTCCGTTGTCAGAGTTCCCTAGAGAAAGCCTGGAATTTCATGCACCTTCCCTCACCGTGTACGAAAGTATCTGTTTCCTCCATTTTAAAAAATACATATATTTTTATGGATTTCTGAGAGGAAGGGAGGGGGAGAGAGAGAAACATCCACGATGACAGAGAACCATGGACCGGCGGCCTCCTGCACGTCCCCCACTGGGGATGGAGCCTGCAACCCGGGCCTGGGCCCCGACCGGGAATCGAACCCTGACCTCCTGGTTCCCAGGTCGATGCTCAGCCACGGAGTCACGCCGGCCGGCCAGTTTCCTCTGTTCTTGACAATGCGGAATCTTCTGTCTCTAGTTGCCGGGTATTAATTTCTATGGTTACGCTTTCATTTGAGTGAAGATGACTGTTTTACATGCTTTTACTGGCCTTTCTATAAAATTCCTATCTGTGTCCTTTACAGATCTTTATCAGAATGTTTTTTTTATCGTTATTACTCGCATGATCTCCGAAAGGGCGAAGGCTGTGCCAGAATTGCAGACCTCCGTGTCTCCTTTCCTAGCACTTAGTAGGTGCTCAGAGCCTGTTTGTGAAGAAGCACTAATATTTAGTCTGCCACACATTCAGGAATTGGTTTTATTTTAGATGTTATTTTGTTTGTGTTACAGCTGACTTATAATCCATCTCTACCTTTCTCCTTGGGCTGTGGCTCTCGTATATCCCAAGTCCTCGGTAACTCCAAGGTCATAAGCATAGATGGTGGACATCTTCTTACTGCGCTTTTGCGGTTTTATTTTTCAACCTTGATTGTCCCCGTCCAAGTGGCGTGCGCTCCGGGAGATCGGTGACAGAGGGTCTTGTTTTCCCTTTCCCCGCCACTTCCATTGGCTCGTCTTTTACATGGACTATCAGACTGCTCTCACCCTGGCTTCCTGCGTGCCCCCCGCAGTGCACGGGGCCCCTCTCTCCACCTGCGCGCCCGCACTCGTCGCTGGTTGATTGGCTGACGGCGGCCGTCCCGGCAGGCCTGAGGGGATCGGTCCCTGCGACTCTCATTTCATCCCTGGGGACGCGCGAGGCGGCATCTGCCCACGTGCCTCGCGGCCACGCGTGTCCTCGTTGGCGAGGTGTCCTCCGCCCGTTCCTCCGGCCGGGTGGCGGTCTGTTTTGTGTGGAGCGGCGTGCGTTCTTTGTGCAGGCTGGGCGTGCTCCCGGGCTCTCCTTCTGACAACTTTGACAGTCACACGGCTCGACATGCAGAAGACACCACAGCACACATGGGCAGGTGTTTCTGCTGCCTGCCCCCCTGCCGTCACGCCTGCCAGCACACAGCCGGGCCCTGACCACCCCCCCAAAGTACATGACGGGGAGGGTGTGCCTCTTACGTCCCTTCAAGCTCCACAGGAACTCCTCGCGGGGGGTGCGCAGGGGCCCCTGCGGCCAGTCCACGCGGGGGCAGGCGGCATGGTAACCCGCCTCATAGCGCAGAACGCACGGGGCCGACACCTTCACCCCCGTCTCCTGCACGTGTGCGCGTGCGTGCGAAGCATGTTCCCAGGGAGGCCAAAGGGTCATGCGCTCGTGTTGCTGACAGGGATCGGCAGATGGTCCTCCGTGAAGGTCATACGAACGTTTATTTCCGCTGATAATGGGGGAGGACGGCCACCCTCCACCCTCCCACTCAGGCCGCGTGAGGTGAGAGTCAGTCTTCACCCGGGTTACGTTTTAAATCCCGTTAAAGAGTGAAAGAGCAGGGTTTGTCTCCAATGCAAAGGCTTCTGAGTTATGAGATATTCCTCTTTAATAAAACATGCCAGACACAGGGACCTCCCGGCATTTTCATTTCGAGGCGAACGCGCGCTCATTTGCGTGTCTGCTGGTGTGTGTTGCCTGCGTTCAGTATCGGGCTGAGCAACAGTAGGTAGAGTGTATGCTGTCCGTGGCCCCGTTAACACCTGTCACACTTCCGGAGGGTGTTCCGAGTCCCCTTACGTGTGGAAAATTCGGTTCTGCGTGTTTCAACTCCAAGACGAACGGATTTGGAGACGGTTTAGGAAACCAGGAGGCAGTGAAAATAAAGGTGATGCATCCAGGACCTTCTCAGATTCCCCGATTTTATCGCAAACGGCACTTGGTAGCTCATAAGCAGGACGAGAAGCTTCCGTAGGAAAGAGGAGGCAGGCAGGCAGGCACGTGCCAGCACGCACGCTGCTGAGGGCACAGTGCGGCTCGCGGCTTCCACAGGGCCACGCGCCGGCAGCGCAGCCGCACGGGGGGGACGGCGCCCGTCACGCTCAGAGACGACCCCACAGGTTGCCTCGTGCGTTTCGGGCGTTGTTGTGCCCTGGCCGGTTGGCTCCGTGGTGAGAGCGCCGGCCCGCGGAGGAAGGGTGGCGGGTTCGATTCCCAGTCGAGGGCATGGACCTCGGCTGCGGGTACCCCAGCCTGGTCGGGGCGCCTGGGGGAGGCCGCTGATGGATGTGTTTCTCTCTCCCCCTCCCCCTCCCCCCGACTCTCCCTAGAAATCAATGGGAAATGCCCTCGGGGAGGATTAAAGAAGTGTGATTGCAGTTTTTAAACTTTTCCCTAAAAGGTGTCAGCAGCTCAACCCTTTCATGACCAGAGGCCGCCCACTCCTTCCTCCTCCCTCCTTCCTGCCTTCTCCCTGCTCCCTCCCTCTCCCCTCCCTCCTCCCTCCTGTGGCTCCTCCCTCCTCCCACCCCCTCCCTCCTGTGGCTCCTCCCTCCTCCCAGTCCCCTCCCTCCTCCCTCCTTCCTTCCTTCTCCCTGCTCCCCCCCTCCTCCCTCCTGTGGCTCCTCCCTCCTGTGGGTCCAGGTGTCCCTGGCTTGTGCCCACGCACCCCACAGCAGTCTCTGCCTTGGTCCTCACGTGACCATCCGTGTTTCTCCTCTGGGTCTCCCATGCGGACACCCACTTTTGGATGCGAAGCCCATTTGGAGAATTTGGGGTGAATCTCATCTCGAGCCTTTAAGTTACATACATCGGTAAAGGCTTCCCCCACGGACGGAGGTCACGGTCCTTGGAGGTTAGGATGTGGACAAGTGGGGGCGGGGCCCTTCCGCCCTACTACCCCGATTCTGAGCTACATTTAGCCTGTTCCTGAGCTTCTCATAAAACGAAATCACACCCACGAACGCCTCGTGGTCCCGATTCACGCGCTGCTCTGCGTTTTAAAGAGAGACCCGAGCATGAGGGCATCTCTGACGTCTCCTTCCCTGTGAGACCCGGACAGTCTAGGCCAGTGGTCGGCAAACTGCGGCTCGCCAGCCACGGTTTGCCGCTCTGTTGACTAATGAGTTTGCCGACCACGGACCTAGACTCTCATTCCAATAATTACAGGCTGTTGTTGTTCCTTGTGATTAAGCCCCTACCCCAGTGGTCGGCAAACTCATTAGTCAGCAGAGCCGCAGTTTGACGACCACTGGCCTAGACTGTCCCCCGCTGACCGAACCCGGCCACACCCCGAGGCCCCTGACACCCAGCCTGCACGCAGCGCCCCCACAGCAAAACCCCCATCTCACCCGGAACGTGAGCCCGATCCCCCGGTCTGAGAGATTCATGCATAGAAATCACACCTCCCCCCGTCCCGCGCCCCCTGCGCCCCCAAACATGGACAAAAGTACCTCCAAAGGCTTCGAATAACGACACCCTCACACCCTCAGACCCAGACACAAGCGCATCTCATGGCTCCAGACCCGCTCTCTGCAGCCACGGAGACAACGCTAATGCCTCCTTCCTCCTCCTGAAGGAATGGGGGAGGCCTCCCTACCGTTTAAATTCCACGTTCATATGCATACTTATGAGGCGCCGTCCTCCAGCGGGCACTTAAAGACCATCTCTCCGCACGGCCGGGCAGCCCAGCTCAGACGCATTCCGCAGACGCTCCTCGTTAATCTCGGGGCCTCGGGCCTCGTTACTCGGAGGGCGTGGGGCCTCGTCCTTCCTGGCAGGCGACGCCGCGGGAATGAGCTCGGACCCTCGGAGGCCCTCTCTTTCCGAAGCTGTTAGCAACTCCAGCGTGACTCGGGGTGCAAGGAGAGGGGGTTACTCATCGCATGCAAATGCCGGCCAGTTTTCAAAGGGTCCAGCCCGTGGCAAACGGAAGATCCTTGGGCTCTCTGGGGGGAGTGACTCCCTGTTTGTGTAATCCAGCGGTTGGCAAACGGCGGCGCCCGAGCCACATGCGGCTCTGCCTCTCTGGTCCCTTGAGTGTGGCTCTTCTACAAAATACCACGTGCGGGCGCGCACGTGCAGTGCCATTGAAACTTCGTGGCCCACGCGCAGACGTCGGTTTTCGGCCTGGGCGAGTCTATTTTGGAGAAGTGGCGTTAGAACACTCCAGGGGCCAAAGAGCCGCACGTGGCTCGCGTGCCGCGGTTTGCCGACCCCCGGTTTAATCGATTCTCCGTGACGCTCTCTGAGCAGGTGTAGCTGCTAATGGGTACGCCGGGACGGTCGGAGAAACGCCGTCACATTGGGTGACCCAGCCCGGCGGGGTCGGGGACACACATCATGCATCCCCTCACAACGTATTAATTACGTCCTTCCTTGGCTTCTCAGTGTGTTCGGCGACTTGCTCCGCGCTCGCCTCCTTAGCCCGCGGGCACTCATCCCTCCCTCAGCCGGCCCATTCGGGGGGGCAGGGCGGGGGGGGGGCCTCAGGGACCCATTGGTTCTGTGGCCGTTCACCGAAATGCTCACACACACGCGTGCTTTGCTGACGCACAGGCCCCACGGCCTCTCTCTGCAGGGCCCGCGCCTTCCGGAGGCGCCTGAGGACGGTCCTTCCTTAGCATCAGTGACACGTCAGCAGGTGCCCAGGGAGGCGTGGAGCCAGCCGTGTGCCCTCAACCACTCTTCCGTCCACTGAACCTCTGGCAGCTCCTCCGCCCCAGGAGGAACACGGGTCGGTAACGACACGGCAGTGAGCACACGAGAGCAGTCCCTGCCCTTTTGCATTTATGTGTAGTGAGCATTTACATGTATGAGTGTTTACATGTACTGAGTGTTTACATGTAGTGAGCATTTATGTGTAGTGAGCGTTTATGTGTAGTGAGCCTTTACATGTAGTGTTTACATGTACTGAGCATTTACATGTAGTGAGCGTTTACATGAAGTGTTTACATGTAGCGAGCATTTACATGTAGTGAGCCTTTACATGTAGTGTTTACATGTAGTGAGCGTTTGCATGTAGTGAGCGACTTGTAATGAGTGTTTACGTGTAGTGAGCATTTATTTACATGTAGTGAGCGTTCACATGTAGTGAGCGTTTACGTGTAGTGAGCCTTTACGTGTAGTCAGCATTCACGTGTAGTGAGCTTTTACATGTAGTGAGTGTTTACATCTAGTGAGTGTTCACATGTAGTGTTTACATGTAGTGAGCGTTTACGTGTAGTGAGCATTTACGTGTAGTGAACCTTTACATGTAGTGAGCCTTTACATGTAGTATTTATTTACGTGTAGCAAGCATTTACATGTAGTGAGCGTTCACGTGTAGTGAGCATTTATTTACGTGTAGTGAGCCTTTATGTGTAGTGAGCATTTATTTATGTGTAGTGAGCGTTTACGTGTAGTGAGCATTTACGTGTAGTGAACCTTTACATGTAGTGAGCCTTTACATGTAGTATTTATTTACGTGTAGCGAGCATTTACATGTAGTGAGCGTTCACGTGTAGTGAGCATTTATTTACGTGTAGTGAGCCTTTATGTGTAGTGAGCATTTATTTATGTGTAGTGAGTGTTCACGTGTAGTGAGCCTTTACGTGTAGTGAGCCTTTACATGTAGTGAGCGTTTACGTGTAGTGAGCATTTACGTGTAGTGAGCCTTTACATGTAGTGAGCCTTTACATGTAGTATTTATTTACGTGTAGCGAGCATTTACATGTAGTGAGCGTTCACGCGTAGCGAGCCTTTACGTGTAGTGAGGGGGACAGGCTAAGCCTGTGTGTGTAAGAGCCGGGAGCGAGTGGAGCAGGGAGGCGCGGGCGGGAAGAGGGTTATTGTCGGGTCGTGTGCCGTGGTCCCAGGCGGACAGGCCACACGTGAGGAGACGCCTGCAGGCAATGGAGGAGGAAGCTGGCAGACACCTTGGAGAGGGGCATGCTGGGTAGAGAAGGAGCCGGCTGGAGGCTGTGGTGGAAGCGGCGGCTGGGGGCCTGGAGGCCGTGAGCGCGGGGGCGACGGGGTGCAGGTGAGAGGGTGCAGGTGCCAGAGCCGGCGGGAGCCTCCGGAGGGCCGAGGAGCAATGAAAAGACTGGCTCCACTTCCACGTGGACGGGGCTGCACAGCCGCTGGGAGGGACGTGGACACGCGGCCTGAGCCCCAGGCTCCTGGAAGCAGCTGAGCTGCGGTTAGAGAACCCGCAGCCTCGTGTCCCGGAAATGACTGGCTGCAGAGCCCCCTCCCCCACTCAGGTAAGGCCAGGGGTCACCCCTCCCCCTCCCCCACTCAGGTAAGGCCAGGGGTCACCCCTCCCCCTCCCCCACTCAGGTAAGGCCAGGGGTCACCCCTCCCCCTCCCCCACTCAGGTAAGGCCAGGGGTCACCCCTCCCCCAGGTCAGGTAAGGCCAGGGGTCACCCCTCCCCCAGCTCAGGTAAGGCCAGGGGTCACCCCTCCCCCACTCAGGTAAGGCCAGGGGTCACCCCTCCCCCTCCCCCAGCTCAGGAAGTAAGCCCTGTGGGCCTTGGTCTGTCTCGCTGCGGCCCCTGGAGGAGCACCCACACGCCGTAGGTCTGCACGCACGCGTCAGGTCCCCGAGTGAGCGGGAGGGCGGGGAGGCTGGGTGGGAGGGTCAGCAGGAGGCTCGTGGATGCCCCGCCAAACGCCTCTGGCTCCGCCTCCCGCCCGGCTCCCAGGGCAGCCAAGCGAGACAGACAGTAGAAGTCGGCACAATAGGAGTGTGTGTGTGTGTGTGGGGGGGGGTGTCTCCGGCTCCTCTGTGATTTATTTTTAAAAAGCTCCTTGGCCTCCAGCTTAGTTACACGTCTCACTGGAGGGGGGGGGTGGGGGGAGGTAGGGGGTTTGCTTCCACGAGGGTCTAAGTCACTTGGTGCCATCAGGGCGGTGGGGGTGGGGTCTGCGTCACCAAGGCCACCGGTTTCACGGGAGTGCTGCTCCTCCGGTTGATGAAGCTGGACGCTCAGCCCACCCTCCCTGGCTCTTCACGTCCTCGCCGGCTCTTCTCACACTCTCCCCGGCTCTCCTCACACTCTCCCCCGCCCTCCTCACACTCTCCCCACACCCTCCCCAGCTCTTCGCGCCCTCCCCGGCCCTCCCCGGCCCTCCTCACCCTCCCCGGCTCTCCTCACCCTCCCCGGCTCTCCTCACCCTCCCCGGCCCTCCCGGCCCTCCCCGCAGAAACCCAGCCGTAGGGAAGGCCGGGGCTCTCCACACTCTCCCAGCCCTGCCTTGCGGTTCTCTCCGTTGAGAAATACACGAGTCAGTCAGCATTAGGGGTTCCACACAGGGTCCCCCCCACAGCCCAGCTCCCCACGCAGCCACAGCCTCGTGATGGGAAGCGGTCCAGACGCAGGCAGCTCTTACTGTCCTGTTAAGGGCCGTGCCTGCTCCTGAGCTCAGCGTCGGGTCGACCTGCAGTTCAGGGGCCGCCTGGTGCCACGGCCCACACAGGGTTTCGGGCGATTTGTCCTCCTGACGGGAGTTCGCCCGCGGGGGCGCGTGCAGGGATCCGGGCGCCTCGCTGGGGTGTGGGTCACAGTCCGGGTGCCCCGACCTCGTGGTCTTTCTGGGTCTCCCCCCGTCGCTCGGAAAGCAGGCCTGCAGGTGTGGGAGGGACGGGGAGCCTTCGTCCCCTCGCCTGGCGTAGGGGGGCTGCCGAGGGGACCGGCTTCATTACCGCCCCCACCGGCCCCAACGCCCCCTGAATGGGTTTCTCCTGCAGAGCGTTAGGGGAAGGGGGCCCCGGAGGGCGATCCAGCCCCTGTGAGTCCACGCGGGCAGCGTTTATGTGGCCGGCAACGCCTACACGAGGGGCGGCAGGCTTGCTTCCAGATGTCATTGCTGAAATATTCCGTGAGGAGGCTCTTTGCCACGCGGGCGATGCGGGTTCAGTGGATTAAACACACCCCTCGCTTCCCTTGCGCCCGAGCGCGGCGCTCACACACGCCGGCTCGTGCGTGGGACTGGCGGCCTGCAAACACGTGGCCCGAGCTACAGGGAGAGACTTCTTCCCAGTCCGTGTTCACGGCCGATACTCCGGGCTCCAAAGAACAGAGAGACCAGGGAAGACACATCGGGGCTCGCGTGCATGTGCGTGTGTGTGTGTGTCCCTGTGAGGGGTTCTTTTTCTTTTTCTTCTTCCTGTGTTTTTCATGGATGTCAGAGCGGAAGGGAGAGGGAGAGAGATAGAAACATCCATGACGAGAGAATCATGGTTCTGCGGCCTCCCGCACGCCCCGCATTGGGGATGGAACCCGCCACCCGGGCCTGTGCCCAGACGGGGACTCGAACCCTGACCTCCTGGCTCCCAGGTGGATGCTCAGCCACTGAGCACGCCACTGGGCCAGGCTGCTTTTCTGCCCACCTTGCTGGTGCTCACACCTTGTGGTGGCTGCGGTGCCCTGGGAAGGGCTGTCTGTGGGGGAGACCCAGTGGTACCCCGGTGCTACTAAACTGGACGTGGGCATCTCTACACTCCGCCTACGATCGCCTCGGGGTTCGTTTGGAATCCGAGTTCAAAGCTCAAGTAAGCATGATTGCTTTTTAAAGAACTGTGTCACGTGTTGGGGAAGGCTCCACTTGACCATCTCTGTGCATAGAAGAGCCAACGCGTGATCTTCCTGTTCACTTTCGGAGAATAATTACGGCTCATCAGCTATGCTTCCTGGAGGAATCATTAAGCCCAGGATATGCTCGGCGTGATGAATTACAATCTGCTTGATAACCTGCATGTTAAGAAGAGCTCGCTCTGAGGAAGAAGGCAGATAAACAGGCTCCCGGAGTAAAGCCCGTTCATGCGAAATGAGGCCTCCCCAGAAGATACCCCGCCAACGTCGGCTCCCGGTGACGTTTGGAATGAGAGCCCGCTAAAACCGTGCCGAAGCGCACCGTAGAGATCGGCGTTTCCCCGCGCGCCGGCCAAGATCAGCATTTCTTTGTGCGTTTTTTTTTATGACGTTGACGTGTCACTGACGCTCGCTGGGGAAGAGGCAGGCCCGTGGTCTCCTCCGGTCAAGGAGTTTTAATCCTTAATCATTTCTGCACATCTCCTGCGGGAGGGTCTTGGAGGATTCACGAGAGAATATTTCCAAGCCTCTTCTCATTAATCCTCGAAATCGTAGCGAGTAGGCGCTCGATACAACGGGGGTGGGGGTGGGGATTCTATTACTCTTATTCACAGCAAGAAGGCTAGCGTGTCAGGGGATTTCTTAACTAAACGTTGTATTACGGGATGGACTCTCTAACTCACCCCGCGTGGATGAAGACGAAGGGGCATCCGGCCCCCCAAACGGTACCTCCTACTCGAAGGTGGGCCGTGAGTCGGGTCTCGTCCCGGCTTCCCAGTCCATCCTGCTGGCAATACCCGGCGGGCGGCGCGTCCAGTGCCGCTTTCCGTGGCCGGCGGCGTTCGGCCTGCCAAGGCTTCGCCCGGGACAGGATCGCCGGGACGAGCGGCCAAACCGGCCGCCACGGCGCTTCTTCTCTGTGTTGCGTCCACGTTGGCTGAGAATCGTGACATCCCGCTGCAGAGCAGTTTACTGGAGCGAGGGCCCTTGGGGCGTGGGGAGGGAGGAGAGGCCGGGGTGAGATCAGCTTTTGTAGGGTCCGCAGCCGGGTGAGAAGCCGGAGGCTGGCCTCGCAGCCGGAACACAGGAGCCCCCGAAGGCAAACAAGAGAAGAGGGGGAACGCTTCGGAGCTCAGGCGCTGGAGTGAGCTCTGTGGGGCCTGGAGCCCCCGTCGAGGAGGGTCTGACGCAGAGCAGGCGGAGTGAGCTCTGTGGGGTCGCCCCGGAGGCCTGGAGCCCTCGATGAGGAGCGTCTGACGCAGAGCAGGCGTTTCTGGAGAAGGGAGGCCTGAGGGCTTTGTCCGAGGAACAGGCGCAGGGAGGGGGGAGGACTCCCCAGGAGACCGATCAGGGAATGGGGGGAGTTTTCAGCTGAGAGCCTGGGGTGAGCAGCTGCCTCGTGGCTGAGGGGGTCTTCTCCCTGAAGGTGAAGCCGGTGGAACCGTGAGCCGTCCCAACCCTCCATGCAGAGACGTTTCAGGGAGAAGCATCGCTCATTAAAGAGCAGTTCTGTTCCAAAGAAACCGGTAACAAAGCCACGTAATGCCGCAGCGTCTTCAGCTCGTTCCCCTCGGATGCGGGGCGCAGTCCCTCTCCACGCGGCCCCGGGGCGCGCACGTCTCAGGAAACGCACGCCCGAAGCCAGGGGCGGCGAAGGCACCTCCAGCAAACGGAGCCGTTCGCACGCCCCCCAACACTTTCTGGTGAAAACAGTTTACGTGTGCAACTGCAGCGACGGCGCTCCCCCAAACTCCGGGGCTCATACCACGGGGCAGCTACAGACCTCCAAAGTGCGACCTTCAGTGGGACCCCATCGGGAAGCAGAGCTACTCACGGTCACGGTATTTCACTCATCACACTGCCTCGCCTCCAACGTCACCCAACATCGAGGCGTCAGGTACAATTACAAACGCTAACGCCGCACTGTTAAATGTACGCTTACATCCGTAAGCATCGACACGGGGTGAACACTTAACTCAGCGGCTAGGGGAAAAACTCGGAACAATGCCATTATTAGAAGAATCTTGAAGTGTTTCCCTGTGACGTTGACTCGGGGTGATTGCATTTCTCTGCCGAGAAAACGATGCCACCTTTAGCTGGGCATTAAGAATAATGGTCCAGCGCCCTGGCCGGTTGGCTCCATGGATAGAGCGTTGGCCTGTGCACTGAAGGGTCCCGGGTTCGATTCCCGGTCAGGGCACAGGCCCGCGTTGCAGCTCGATCCCCAGTGTGGGGCGTGCAGGAGGCAGCCGGTCCATGGTTCTCTCTCATCATGAATGCTTCTCTCTCTCTCTCTCCCTCTCCCTTCCTCCCTGAAATCAATAAAAATATATCTAAATAAACAAAAGCGTAAAAAACGTCGTGGGCGTCTGTCTGTGTGTGACCATTGAGAGGACTGAGTTAATTGGACTAAATGGTCTTTCCGTTCCTCGGGACTCACGCAGGTAGCCGCGAGGACGCCGCTGTGCAGAGGCCCGTTTCCGGAGGGAGGATTCAGATCCGAGAAGGTAAGCGGCTTGTTCCACGGGAGGGCCAGGTTCCTCTGACGCGCGTCGGAAACGCCGCCGAAGGGTCACAGGCAGCATCCTCGCGTAGCAACGGCGAGCTCCTCGCGTACGGACTCGGAGACCCGTGTCCGTGGCTCACGGTCAGAGGGCGGCGGTCCCCACGGGACGTGGACCTGGGACCTGAGCAGGTCCCCTGGCCCCTGTCCCGTCCTCCTTCGTGGGTGTACGGCGTCCCTTGGCAGGAAGGACGAGAGATGTGTGTTCGCTTTAGCTGTCAGGTGGTCCCAACCCGGCACGTTTTTTAAAAGATACCTTTTTACCCATCTCAGAGAGGAAGGGGGAGAGAGAGAGAGAAGCATCCGTGATGAGAGAGAATCGCGGATCGGCTGCCTCCTGCACGCCCCACGCTGGGGACCGAGCCCACAACCCGGGCCTGTGCCCTGACCGGGAATCGAACCCTGACCCCCTGGTTCCCAGGTCGACGCTCGGCCCCTGAGCCGGGCCGCCCGGGCTGGTCCCAAGCTCTCATCCTCCCCCCTCTCTTCCCCACGCTGGCACGCTCCCCTGCCCGACGTCAAGAGTTTGTTTCATCGACGAGCAAAACGAAGCAGCGAGGCGAAGGCGGGCTCACGTTTCAGTTCGCTGTCCTGTTTGCACCTAATTTCAAAATGCGCTGAAATCGCATTCTTACCGAAGAAGAAAGGTGACAGCTCAATAGGAGTCCGTGTACAGGTACATCGTGACTGTAGAAATTAAAAACAGATATCGTGGGAAACGAAGGCCGTTGGTTGTCATGTTTTGGTGGTTTTTGTAAACAGCAGCCCAGCCCTGGCTCGCCGTGACGGCTCCCTGCCTCCAGGGCCGGGGAACGGGTCGGCCCTAAACTCAGCGCAGGTCTCCCAGGCGGCGCTCAGCCACGCCAGCGCCCCCGCGTCTGCATCACAGCGTGGCTTCCAGCCCCCCAAGTGCGTTCATATGCCCCTTAGCTCCCCAACGAGAGTCAGGGTTCACGCAGCACTCCGCTTCCCTCGGGGCCTGCAAACGGCTCTTCCCCAATCGATGGCAGATGTCTCCCCGGCCGTGACCGCCGTGGGTGGCGCGTCAGGAAATCGGCCCACACGGGAGATGGACGCCCTCCCTGAAGGCGGTTCGGCGTCCACGTCCCCTCAGGCCCCGCGTGCGCTCTGGGGTGGGACGGGGTGTCGGGTCAGGTGTCCGGCCCCTCGTGCGCATTCCCTCCGTCTCGGGGTCCAGGACCCTCTTAAGGCCGCGTCTCCGAGCGTCTGGGTGACGGTAGAGCAGCTGTGGCTCCGCGCGCGTCCTGATGGTGATGACACAGCGTGTGGCACGAGGGTGACCGTGGGCAAGGCGCGACGCGTGTGGGGCAGTTCCCGAGTGAAGGTGTTGAGACCCGGTGGGCACCGGGCAAGGGCCACGTGGGAACGCTCACGCACAGTAGCGAGGAGACGCCTTCGCCCACAAAGGGCAGGAAGCGTCGGGGGTAAAGAGCTCATTCAGCCCTGGCCGGTGTGGCCCGGCGGGTAGAGCGTCGGCCTGCGGACCGCAGGGTCCCGGGTTCGATTCTGGCCGAGGGCACGCACCTCGGTTGCAGGTGCAGGAGGCAACCCATCCATGAGTCGCTCTCCCATCGATGTTGCTCTCTCTCTCTCCCTCCTCCTTCCAGGCTCTCTGAAAATCATTGGGAAAGTGCCCTGGGGGAGGGTTATACAAAAGCAAAGAGGAAGAGGGAGCTCATTTACATGCTCAGAAGGCAGCAGCCAGCTGTGCCTTTGCCGGGACCTGCAGCTCGGCCGCCCGCGCCGCGCCCCCCCCAATAATGGGCGGTCCCCGTCCAGCTCCCCATGAATAGCGAGTGGCAGAAGGATCTTACACAGACCCAGACGGCGTTCCGGATCCGACACCTCTTTTGACATTTAATTCTAAGATCGACGTGAAAATCCATGCCTCCAAGCGACAGGAACAACTGCTGTCGGGAGGAAAATGGCGATTTTTAGATCCTTCTGAGGAGGGCGGCCCTTCCTCTGTTCTCTTCCATCATCCCCTTGGTGGGAAAACGTAAGGCTAAGTCAGTCATAAAGAGGGAACGTCGGGGCCATCAGGAGCCGCACAGACAGCAGGTTAAATATTTTCACTCGGAGTAACGGGGGGCGGGGGGGGATAGGGGGGTCGGGGGGGTCGGGGGGGAGTGAGGGGAGGGAGGCGCTTCCCCTCGGGGAGGAAGGCCAAGTGCTGGATCAGCGCCTGGATTTTTATTTATTTATTTTGAATCCTCACCCGAGGGTATTTTTCCATTGATTTTAGGGAGAGGGGGAGGGAGAGGGAGAGACAGAGAGAAACACCGATGTGAGAGAAACACATCGATCAGCTGCCTCCTGCAGGCGCCCCGACCAGGGCCCAGGCCCGTGCGGAGCCTGCCCTTGACCAGGATCGAACCCAGGACCCTTCGGTCCGCAGGCCAGCGCTCTATCCACTGAGCCGCCCCGGCCAGGGCTGACCAGCACCCTCACAACCTGGACTTCCCCCGTCACAATCACCATGCGGCCGCGGGGCGGGGGCGGGTAGCTCCACGCTTCCTCATCGGCGAAGGGGCCGCGTCGGAAAATGCCAGCCCCCCCTTCTTCTTGGAAACTTGGTTCCACGTCACCGGCAGCGGAAGCTGCTCCTGGCGACCTGCTGTGCTGGTGAGGAAACGGCGGGTTTGGGCAGATTTTCCATCGCTGACTTGTCCAAGGTCCGGGCACCGTGTGACCGTTACCGGCTCAGCCCTCCGGGGTCTGAGTGGCAGGGAGGTGGCCGCAGCGAAGGGAGGTCACCCTTTCTCTGACATTGAAACGCACGGAATAAGCGAGTTAACACTGCAGGAAGGATGACTCATCTCTGCGGTTCAGGGGTGGAGCGTCAGCCTAGGACCCCAGAGGTCAGGGTTCGATTCCCGGTCAGGGCACAGGCCCGGGTTGTGGGCTCCATCCCCACTAGGGGGCGTGCAGGAGGCAGCCGATCCACGATTCTCTCTCCTCATGCATGTTTCTCTCTCTCTCTCTCTCCCTCTCCCTTCCTCTCTGACATCAATAAAAACATATTTAAAAGTTATCAACTTAAAAATGAGCCGCTGCATTCGGTCAGACATTCAGTGAACTCGTGCCCGGTGCCTCGGCAGGGCCAGACCCCACGATTTCTTGGGTGTTTCACGGCCCCCGGGCCGGACGTCCCCCACCCTGCGCTCGGTGCACCCGGGTTGTCGCAAAGGCTAAGGCCTCATCCGTGTTCATCGCTGGGTAACATTCCATGTGTCATATGTGCCACGTAAGTGCTGGCGAGATTCGGAACCTGCAGCTGGAGCTTGCGTTGTGCGGGGCGCAGGACGGGGAGCGCGGGGTGGCCGACACGGGGGGCGGCGGGTGAGTGTTGCCGGCGAAGGACCGGAAGGCGGGACCCCTGGAGGGAGCCACGGCCGAGAGGAGCTGCTGGGCCCGGCCCACAGGGGACACGGTCCCGGCCGGTCTGCCCTTGGAAAGCCCTCACGTCGTCTCTCCCTCCAGACGCCGTGGACAGCGTCCCCTTGGTTCATCGAATTCGCTCACGACCTGAAACGCAGGAGTTTGTCACGGAGGGCCCTCCCGAGCGAACGTGCGGAGCCGGAGCCGGAGCCGGAGCCGGAGCCGGAGCCGGGGTGATGTGAAGTCTGAGACGGCGGGATGCGCTGGAACCGGCGCGGAACGCCGAGACGCCTCGCCCAGCTGCTGCTTCTGTTGTGTCTGACGAGGAAATTGGTCTCAGACAGCGACCGCGCCCCCTCATCCACAGAGTCAGGCTCGGCATGAATGTGAAGTCCCGGCAACATGAGCGAGGCCGTGCGATGTTCTCAGCTTCTTCATCGGCAAAATAATTACCATCGGAAGAACACACTCCTTTTCGGGGCACGGAAGCGGGGCCAGTGACTGGTGCCCGGAGCCAGACGGCGAGGCTTCGTCCCAGCCCAGCCTCGGAAGTGACGAGGTTTGCCACCCGCCCGCCCCCCCGCCTCCTGGTGCCCGGTTTCCGTGGGACACGCACCAGGCGCCGCCTGGGACGGTGGCCCAGCACGCGCGCTCCTGAGCCGGTGAGCACCAGGTGCGGGGCGCCGCGTTCGGTGAGAGCATGCCGGGGGCCGGAATAGGATGTCGGGGACCAGCTAGGTTGGTAAGAAACACAACTTCTGCGCTGTGAACCAGGACGTGCTGCCCTGACGAGAGAAGGCGCGTCCTCGCCGGCTGGGAGGTGCGTGGGGGACCTGGGGGCTCACCGTGAAGCGCAGCCCGTCCTCCCCGTCGGGAGCTGCCTATGATCGCGGGAGGACTGACATCCTGTAGCAGAGACCGGAGCCGCCAGCCCTTTGAGGACCCCGGCCCTGGGCACACCCACAGGCCTTTGCAAGTCTCCCGCCCACCTTCCCTGTGAACTGCCCACGTGGCACCCTTCTGCCTCCTTCCCATGTGATCCGCGTCCTCCTGCCAATATAAGCAGCCGGCTGATGGGGGGCAGAGCAGATTTTGGGGGTGACCCGCTGCTCTCCCGTGCCGCCGGCGGCGCTGGAATAAACGCTCCTCTGGGATCCAACCCTGTCTCCGCTTCCTTGGCTCCGGGAGTGACAGGCACCCGGACCCTGGGTTGTCCAGCTACAAGCACACACGGGGGAGACAGCTCTTCCCCTCAAGTTGCGGGAACCCCAAGTCCCCAGCACTGCAACCCAGTGACGTGCCACACGGTCCCCTCTGCCTTCCCGGGGCCTGGAGGTCTGGGGCGTCAGGGACAAGGGGAGCCTTTGAGGTGAGAGGTGAAAGGTGAGGGGTGAGAGGTGAGGGGTGAGTGGCTGTGGGGGGGCCGTGGTGTGAGGCGAAGGGAGGCTTCGTGTGTGGGGAGCCAGGGGTCAGAGAACAGGTCAGTGTCACAGAAGCACCTGCTTGAGGAAGCCCGAGGGGGACCGTCCATCCGGGTGTTTGCAGGCTGCTCCGGGGAGAGTGGGAGGTGGGGTGAAAGGTCACAGAGTGACGTCATGAATAGGATCCTGTTGAATGCCCTGCTGGGTGTCACGCTCTGCATCCCGCAGGCAGCAAGGGACAGTGAAGGCGTTAGGGATGGCGGTTAGAGCCTGTTACACACTGATGGCGCCCTGGCCCAGGAGCACATGGACTCTGCACACCTTCACCTGCGGACGGGCTGGCACTGCCCCTGCCAATCGAGTTCCTCAGGACCATGACCTGCCCTGCTAGTCCCAGCATGCGTGAGCGAATGAATGAGTGAGTGAATGAATGAATGAATGAGTGAATGAATGAATGAATGAGTGAGTGGATGAGCGAATGAATGAGTGAGTGAGTGAATGAATGAATGAGTGAGTGAATGAATGAATGAGTGAAAGAATGAGTGAATGAATGAGTGAGTGAATGAGTGAGTGAATGAGTGGATGAGTGAATGGATGAATGAATGAGTGAATGAATGAGTGAATGAGCGAGTGAATGAGTGAATGGATGAGTGAGCGAATGAGTGAGTGAGCAAATGAGTGAGTGAATGAATGAGTGAGTGAATGAGTGAATGAGTGAGTGAATGAGTGAGTGGATGAGTGAATGGATGAGTGAATGGATGAATGAATGAGTGAGTGAATGAGTGAGTGAATGAGTGAATGGATGAGTGAGTGAATGAGTGAATGAATGAGTGAATGGATGAATGAATGAGTGAGCGAATGAGTGAATGAATGAATGAGCGAATGAGTGAGTGAATGAATGAATGAGTGAGTGAATGAGTGAATGGATGAGTGAATGGATGAATGAATGAGTGAGTGAATGAATGAATGACTAAGACAAAGCAAAAATTCAGTTGAGGCATTTTCCTCCCCAGTGCACGTGGCACGTTACGGGTCTGATGGCGTCAGGGCGGAGGCACAGGGAAGCGGGAGGGCGGGGAGGGATCTGTGTGGAGAGCTGACCAGCGTTGGCGTGGCAACGGGAGTGAAGGCGACAAGAACAGGAAGCTGGAATGACCTGCAGATCTAGAGTCTGGCCACTCAGCCGAGATGGTCCGCCCGGGACGGGGGGGTCTCAGGTTTCAGGTGAGGAGGGTGACACTGGGCAGGTCCCTCCGGAGCCGGCGGGTCAGGCCGGGACGTCCAGGAGGCATGCGGGTGGACAGGGCGTCTCGCCTCTCAGCTGGGAGCCCCGGCGCTTCCCGTGGGCGACGACTGTTTCCAAAATGCACACCCGGCGAGAACCGCTTCGACGTCAGGACCACGTGTGCGGGTGACCTGCTCTCCCATCGAAGCGGCCGTGTCTCCTGCTGCCCGACACGCGTGCCCTCGGGCCGTGCTGTTCCTGGAGGGGACACTGTCTGTGGGACCTTCGCTGCGGCCGCGGTGCCCGCCCCCGGGGATGAGGGACCCCCATAGCTTTGTCCTCCTCCACCCTCAGCTCCTGCGTCAGGCACCTGACGGGGGAGGGGACTGGCTCCAGAGGAAATCGCGCGGAGGGAGGTGTGTGTCCCACGCCCCTTCCCCTCGGTCCCCGTGACGGGGCTCTGACATTTGGAATGCAATGACAAGCCGGTGTCTCAGCGGGACCTTCGCTGGGTCTTCACGGAACGTTCCAGGCCCGCACCATGCTTCCTATCTGCTCTGCTTTCCTGCCTTCTCCTCGGTGTGTGTTGAAATTGTGACTGCGCCATCCCCAGTGCTGAGGAGATTTAATTGTCGGCAACTGTAAGGCTCACAGATGTTCTTAAAGGCACGGAGCACGAATGAAATTGCTTAGCATGGCATCCGCCCGTCCACGCACCCGTGAAATAGTAGCGGCTACTGTTGTGAATTCTGCTGATATTTCACAAGATCTTTGGAAGTCACTGTATTCCTTATCTTTACACGAGAGGCCCGGTGCGTGAAAATTCATGCACTGGAGGGGGGTCCCTCAGCCCGGCCTGCCCCCATCACAGTCCGGGAGCCCTCAGGGGCGGGAGGCGACCTGGCAATCAGGCGAAGGCAACACCCCATCACACCTCTGCTGCTGCCACTGCCAGCAGCGCAAGCCTCGGCTGGTTACCTGGTTACATGGTTACCTGGTTACCTGAGCCTCGGGTGGCCCTGGGGGGCCGAGGGGACTGGGCGCCACCATCTTGTGACTGTGGGCACCACCATCTTTGAGGGCGGGGCAGTCAATTAGCATATTCCCTCCTTATTGGCTGTGAGCACCACTATCTTTGAGGGCGTGGCAGTCAATTAGCATATTCCCTCCTTATTGGCTGTGGGCACTGCCATCTGTGACAGCATGAGGGTCAATTAGCATATTCCCTCTTTATTAGATAGGCCTAGTGGCCCAGTGCACAAAATTCATGCATATTGAAAGGGGATTAATTAGAGGAAGTATTTTAATATTGCTATTTGCCCTTGCTCTATAATAGAGGTGTCAGAGGTGGAAGAAAATTAGTAAAATGCATATGAAAATCTTCCTCCTGTCAGAGTCTGGGGCACGCCACAGGAACCAGAGTCAAGTTCCCACCCACCCATGGTGCCTCAAAATCACATGAGACCCAGACCCAGCCAGCCCTACCCCCATTGGGTGAGATCCAGACCCAGCTGGCCCCACCTCCATCAAGCCCTGCCGGGTGGGGGGCGCAGCCTCAGGTCTCCCATCAAGCCCTGCTCAGCGGGGGGTGCAGCCTCAGATCCCCCAGTGCACCCTCAGGTCCTCCGGCCCAGCACCAGGGTGGGGGCACTGCCTGAGGTCCCCTGTCAAGCCCAGCTGGGTGGGGGGTGCGGTCTGAGGTCCCCCAGTCTGACACCAGGGTGGGGGGCAGAGCTTGAGGTCCCCTGTCAAGCCCCACCAGGTGGGGGCGGGGGGGGGCACGCAGGCTCAGGTCCCTGCTTTTTGCTCCTTAAGGCTTGATATGGGAACTCGGCCTCCGCTGTGGGCACCACCGTCTTTGTGATGGTGTGACAGTCAATTTGCATAGTCCCTCTTTATTAGATAGGATAGATGATAGATAGATATAGGTAGATATTGATTTCAAAGAGGAAGGGAGAATCATTGATTGGTGCCTCAGCACGCCCCACACTGGGGATTGAGTCCATGACCTGGGCTGTGCCCTGACTGGGAATGGAACCCAGGACCCTTCAGTCCGCAGGCTGACGCTCTACCCACTGAGCTAAACAGGCTAGGGCTGTGTCCCTCATCTTATTACTATAGTGGATCCTCAGTGGACGAATGAATGAATGAACCCACTAATCGAATGTAGCTGCTGGCTACCTGGGTCTCAACTGGGGATGGGCTGTGGTCCCCAGAGAAGAGACGCTGGGAAGCCAGGGCTCAACCGAGTGACCCTGCACACCTGGCCAGCCCCCGACCTCACCCCACACCTCCTTCCTCACCCCCACACCCCCACCTCACCCCACGCCCCCTCCTCACCCCCACGTCCCCACCTCACCCCACACCTCCTTCCTCACCCCCATGGCCCCGACCTCACCCCACACCTCCTTGCTCACCCCACACCCCCTCCTCACCCCCACGTCCCCTTCTCACCCCTCACCTCCTTCCTCACCCCCACGTCCCCACCTCACCCCACACCTCCTTCCTCACCCCCATGGCCCCGACCTCACTCCACACCTCCTTGCTCACCCCACACCCCCTCCTCACCCCCACGTCCCCTTCTCACCCCTCACCTCCTTCCTCACCCCCACACCCCCACCTCATCCCATACCTCCTTCCTCACCCCTCACTCCCACCTCACCCCCATGTCCCCTCCTAACCCCCATGCCCCCCACCTCACCCCACACCTCCTTCCTCACCCCACACCCCCACCTCACCCCCACACCCCTTCCTCACTGCCACACCCTCTCCTCACCCCTATGCCCCCCACCTCACCCCACACCTCCTTCCTCACCCCCCCACTCCCTCCTCACCTCCATGCTCCCCACCTCACCACCACACAGCACACCTCACCCCACACCCCACACCTCACCCCCAAACCCCACACCCCCCATTTCTAATAAGGAGGGTGCTATCAAGGGACCCTGAGTCCCTGGGTCCCAAAAGCAGAGGCAAAAGGTAAAACTTTCATCTCTTTCACTTTATTTTAAAACAAAAAATCGCCTTAAAAATCGATTTCCTTCGTGGAGAAGGAGAAGTAGATGTCAGCCCTGAGGCGGGCGGGGGTGGGGGTGGGCCCTTTCTCTCGCCCGACAGGCACACGCAGCCGCGACCGGTCATGTTCCATCTCTGCTCCTGCCCCGTCTCAGCGGCCCAGTGAGCGCGAAGCTGTCCCCGAAGTGTCATTAGGGACTCGGCACGCGAGAGTGTCTGTCAGAACCCAGCTCCGCTGGCCGAGGGACGCCAGGTTTAAATTACAAAGAGCCGTTTGTCCTGATGGCGCGGCCGGGACGTGGACCTGACGCGGAATGAATCTGACGGTGAGGTATTGTCTTAGAGCCTCGAGAAGCAGGCGAGGGAATTCAGTCGTGCCGCCGGCGGGGGCGGGAGAAAACGGACCATCGATGCGTACCGCTCCGTCCTTCCAGCACGGGCTCCCACGTGGGTCAAGCTCGTCCTGCACAGAGGCGCTAGCTGCCCCGGTTGCTCACGTGCTCCCTTCATCAGCGACCCATTTCAGTAATAATTTAGCTCACTAATTAGGGAGTGTGGAGTTCGTGTGAAAGCCGAAACCAATCCAAAAGGTGCAGAACCCATTCGCGTCCCGGTGGCACCAAAGCACGTGGAGTG
Source organism: Corynorhinus townsendii (assembly GCA_026230045.1). NCBI lineage: Eukaryota > Metazoa > Chordata > Mammalia > Chiroptera > Vespertilionidae > Corynorhinus > Corynorhinus townsendii. The sequence continues at coordinate 447,160 of JAPDVU010000002.1, forward strand.
AATTCGCAGGGCGCCTTCCAGGCTCCGAGCGGGAATCCTGGCGCTGGACAGAGCCAGGGGCCACGGCTGGCTCCCCAGTCTCTGCCCTCGGTCCCTGGCGGTAAGCCCGGAGCCTGCCCACCCTCTCCTTTATGGTTCTGAGGCACAAAGAAGACGCGAGGGAGGGGCCGTGAGACATGCCTGAGTCAGACACACCGAGGAAGATGGCCAAGACTCACTTTGACCCATCTACATACGTATGTGTGTGTCATATAAGTGCATTATCTACCTATACATATGAAAGTCTAAGCGACCGTCCGACCGTCTGGCCGTCCGACCGGCAGCTATGACACGCAATGACCACCAGGGGGCAGACGCTCAATGCAGGAGCTGCCGAGCTGCGGTGACTTGGCAGCTACGGTTCCCGGGTGACACACCCAGGACCAGAGAGAGGGGAGCCTGTTTCCGGGGTGCATCACCCAAGAACCACCCCCTCGCAATCGGGGACCCCTCGGGGGGTGTCAGGGAGCTGGTTTCGGCCTGATCCCCGCAGGCCAGGCCAAGGGACCCCACTGGTGGATGAATGCGTGCACTGGGCCTCTAGTGCATGAAGAAAACCGCCATAGAGCCTGGCCAGCGTGGCTCCGCGGTTGAGCGTCGACCTATAACCCAGGAGGTCACGGTTCGGTTCCCAGCCAGGGCACAGGCCCGGGCTGTGGGCTGGATCCCAGGAGGGGGCGTGCAGGAGGCAGCAGATCCATGATTCTCTCTCATCGCGGATGTTTCTCTCTCCCTCTCCCTCTCCCTCCCTACCGCCGATGGGATGGTGCGATGGTGGAAGCCGGAGGAGAGCCACTCGCAGTCACACAGGGTGGGCAAAGGTAGGTTTACAGGGAGGGACTCATGCCATCACCATTCGTGAGGCTAGAAGGTTCTAGACGCAGCCCGGGGACTGGAGACATAAGGACTGTGGGTGAGGGATATGCCAGGAACGTCGGAGGGTGGCCTGCAGGAACATGAATTCACCTCCGGAGGTCAAGCCTGGGAGGCGTGTGTCCCTCAGTCCCCGGAGTCCGTCTGAGCAGCTGTCACTTCCACGGAAGTGTCCTCAGGACCCACAGGGACAGTTCAAGCGAACGGCGGTGCGCCTTACACACGGTGCCAACTGCCCGCCTCACACACGGCGCCAACTGCCGTCACCACTGAGCAAAGAGAGGGCGGTGCCCTCCGGGTCGGTAACTTACTGCAGATTTAAAAACCCTTTGCTTCCCCCTCGGGAAGAATCAAGGATGAAACAAAATAAAGTAAAACCCAAGCAAAACAAACCACGATCCCCCTGAATTCCAGCGAGGCACACAGCACGCGCGCTTTTTCAACAATCCTGTAAGTTTGCATGGTGGCGATGTGGTGATCTCTGAGATTTTTTATTTAATTTCTACTTCTGTGCAGAAATGACGCACCGTCATTCACTGTAGTGAAGGACTGGGAATCGAACGTAAAATTCAGAGTTCTGTAAAGGTTTCACTGCTCTTGCCTCCTGTTTTGTATTTTTTTGTGTGTTAATTAATGAACCATGAAAACTGAAGTGTGTTCCACCCCAGAAGGTCCCAACCAGCACTTCTCAGTTTTATAGCAGAATCTGTTTGGTAGAGTCTACAACCGCATTCAACGGATTCCAAGATAATTAGATGCTTATCCTATTAAAGGAAGTAGCTGGGTGTGCTATCAATCATAATCCGAGGCAAACTGGATGCCTTTAATAAAAATTACTTTTAGTCGCTCTAAAAATATATTTAAATTATATTATAATTAGAAGCAATTGAGAATGGAAGCTAATGCATTTTAAAGCGATTAGACCGTTACCGCACGTTTTTAGAATTCATTATGTAGAAAATAAATGAGGAGATGCATTGGACATGGATGAGAGGGAGAGCGGGGCTGACAGGCAGGGAGCCGAAGGGTAGACCCATCCCCACGGCCATGGCCACGTGCCACGGGCCCCGAACCTGCCGCTGAGTTCAAACACACAGCGTCCAAGGTGAGTGTAGAACAGTGGTCATTTTTCAGTTCTTCTTCTTCTTTCTTTTTTATTTTTTTTTTTAGTCCTCACGCGAGGCTATCTTAGAGAGCGTGGAAGAGAGAGGCAAAGACAGAGAGAAACGTCGATGTGAGAGAAACTCATCAATTGGTTGCCTCCTGCACGCGCCCCGACCAGGGCCCGGGCTGGGGAGGAGCCTGCAACTGAGGTGGGTGCCCTTGACCCATCGAATCCGGGACCTGCAGGCCGTCGCTCTATCTACTGAGCCAAACTGGCCAGGGCTATTTTTCAGTTCTTACGTCAGAGTTAGAAACTGCCCCCGTCCATTCTGTGTGGAAAACCCATCCTACATAATAAAAGCCTGCTATGCTAAGTGTCCAGTCCTCCCGCCGGCCGTTCAACCAATCAAAACATAATATGCTAAGGCCGTTCAACTGCTCGCCATGACGCGCACTGACCACCAGGGGGCAGACAGACACTCTGACCAGTAGGTGAGCTTGCTGCTGGGGTCCGGCCGATCGGGACTGAGCGAGATAGGCCGGATGCACCCTGAAGCCCTCCCGTGGTCCCTCCCCACAGGCCAACCTCCTGCGTCCCTCCCTGGCCCCGATGGTGCACCAGCGAGGTCCCTCGGCCTGGCCTGCACACTCTCGCAATCTGGGACCCCTCGGGGGATGTCAGAGAGCTGGATTCGGCCCGACGGCAGAACGACCGGTCGCTGTGACATGCACTGACCACCAGGGGGCAGACGCTCAATGCAGAAGCTGCCCCTGGCAGTCAGAGCACTCCCACAGGGGGAGCGCCGCTCAGCCAGAAGCCCTGAGCCAGGCTCACGGCGGGCGAGCGCAGCGGCAGTGGCGGGAGCCTCTCACGCCTCCTGGCAGCGCTAAGGACGGCTGGCTTAGGCCCGCTCCCTGTCAGCTGGACATCCCCTGGGGCTCCCGGACTGTGAGAGGGTGCAGGCTATGCTGAGGCCCCCCAGCCCCCGCCCAAGTGCACAAATCCTGTGCACCGGGACTCTGGTGAAATATAACCAAATAGACAGACGATTATACTGAGGGCTTATAGTTTTGGCAAACCACTGATGCCCTTTCGCCTAAAACAACTCCGTTCGGGGCTGCAGAACCCTCGTCTGCACGTGAAACGAGGTGAAGCAGCGGCCCTGCGGCCCGGTCTGTCCGAGGAGGGCCCCCTGGGCTGGCTCTGGCAGCCCGGCAGCCCTGCCCGGGGGTGTGGCTTAGATTGAAAGAGCATGGACACCTGTCAATCAAGTCACACAGACCCAGAGAAGACCAGGAAAACAAAACCGCGCTGTTTCATGGGTTTATGCAGGTTTCCTTCATTTATAATTCGATCAATGAAAAGCATGTAATGAAAATCATCACTTATTATCTCCCTAATTCTCAAATACCTCCATTTCCCAGACATCCGCCCGCCTCTCCGCTGTCTTCCACTTCCTCTTGTGACCTGTTTCTCCCCCTCTTACTCCCCCCTCCCCAATCTGCTTCCTGCTCCCCCAGCCCCACCCAGTTTCCCTCTGGGTGGGCCAAATCCCCAATATGGCGGGAAGGAAGCGGGAGAGCCGAGTTCCGCTTCAGGAACCGCCCACCTACTCCTTCCTCCGAAGGCGAGTTAGAAACCAAAGCTCCCAGGAGGCGTGTTTAAAATCACGTTACTCGCCAAGTGGCCTGTTAGGCACCTGCATCTTAGCGTGTTCACTCAAGGTGACTCATTAGAACATGAAGTTTACACGCTTCCCGGGCGTCACAGCTGAACTGGTGACGAGTATCATCCGCCCATGTACGCAGTAACGGTGAGCAGTTCTATCAGCTTGCCCATCGCCCAGTGAGCAGGGAACCGTAGGCCACGAGCACGATTCCCTGGTGCCAGTGACCTTCCCTGCAGGTGTGACCTCTGCTCACAGGTTATGCGACCGAGTGGTGAAAGCTTTCAAGGGTTTTCTCCACAAAGTAGCATTGGTAGGTGAACTCCCCGCGGACATATTGCCAACTTCAGGGTTCGGTACAGAAAACCTTCATAAAAGTACGTTAAAAACCCCTACTTCAAAAAAATAAAATTTCATTTACTTTTTTGTTTGTTTGTTTTTAAAGTATATGTTTATTGGTTTCAGAGAGGGAGGGAGAGAGAGAGGAACATCCATGATGAGCGAGAACCATGGACCGGCTGCCTCCTGCACGCCTCACACTGGGGATGAAGCCCGCCACCCGGGCCTGTGGCCTGACCCGGAATCGAACCCTGACCTCCTGGTTCCTAGGTCAATGCCCAACGCCTGAGCCAGGCCGTCCGGGTTTAAATTCCATTAAACAAGCCCTTGTCTGAGTCTGTGCCCATTTCCAGAGAAATGCTTCTCTAACCAGCAGCCCCGCTGAAAAGTGGATTTGTGTCTACTCTAACGGACGCAGCCACCCGTTCTGCGAGCCTCGCTTCCCTAAAATGGCCAGCACAACGCTCAGTAGTGCTCTTTCCGTGTCGCAAAGACACTGAAAGGCCCCAAGACCACGACAAATGACTGCATTGGCTGCGTCACCTCATGTTTTATTAGTTTATACAATATTAATCCAATTATCAGCGATTCCATTAGGGTTTATAATGGCTAACGCAACGAGAGCAAGGGCATTTTCTGAGAGCTTGACAGTCATTAAGACATGATTATGTGACTGAAGTATGCCTGTGAGGGGAAACTATACTGTGAGAAAGACGTGTCTTTTGTGGCTACCGGGGCCAATGCCTTCTAACAGAGTCAAATTAAACTAGCCCCCCCCTGCCCTCCCCCCGAGGGTGGCTCCGTGGTTGAGCACCCTCCCACACACCAAGAGGTCACCTATTCGATTCCCGCTCAGGGTCAGGGCATGTGCCCTGGTTCAGGCTCCATCCCCAGGAGGGGGCGTGCAGGAGGCAGTGGGCCCATGAGTCTCTCTCCCATTCATGTTTCTCTCTCTCTCTCCCTCCCCCTCTAGCTTCCTCTCTCTCTCTCAAATCAATAAAAACATACTTAAAAAAATTAAAATCGCTTTCGTTTGGTTTGTTGAAATCCACCCTAGGCAATAAGAATTAGAAAGACACAAACGAACACCGACTTTGTTCCTTTGGAGACGGTCCAGTCCTCTGAGCCTGGACATCCCGAGCGGTTGGCAAAGGGCTCCAGGACTTCCAAAGAGGCATTTAGTCTCCCGTGAAGGGATCCCCAGAGAAGTGTGGAGACGCCGAGTAACAGGGGAGCAGCAGCCCCTTTACTGGAATTATTGGCGACCACAGACCTGCTCACATAATGTTTATCCCTCAAGAGATTCAAGGATGAATCACTAAAAAGCCACGTTCAATTTCCAGGCACTTGGAGGAAATAATACGGTGAAGTCGTAGGCTGACCACGTGTCCAAAATCGCCCCAAAGAAGCCAGCTGGCCTGGGTGCTCGGAGCCGACGAGGCCATGAAAAGCCCTCGCGACGTGAGAAACCCAGAACCAGCAGGAACGCGGCCTCATCGAGGAGGACAGGAAGCTCCTCGGGGTGGGTCCCGTTGTCAGCCCCGGAGACAATTCAGCTTCACGGTACGCTGGGCTTGAAACGCAGCCCAGAACTCTCTCAGGTAACGCTAAGTATTTGGCCGAGCTCCACAAGGTTGGACAGAACCGTCTTCCACGGCTGGGCATACATATTCAGGTTTATTAACTCAAAGTCCCCAGAACGTATCAGGAGGGCGGGTATCTGACGGCCTGCCAGTAAGACGGCAGCGAAGGCAGAAAGGACCGGGATGATGCGGGAGAACAGAAGCAGACGAATATGAAACCAGGGCTGGAGGCATCTGAAGCCACCAGGAAGAGTGTAACATAGACACAGACAAAGTTCCTGACAGCCTGGTGCTTTGAGGTTTTACGTGGACATCTGAATAGCACCCTTCCCGACGGAAATATGATCGGAAATGAGGCCTGGGGCGGGGAGGGGGGGCACGAGGGGGGGGGGGAGGGAGGAGAGAAGGAAACCAGCAAAGAAAAATGACTTTGCTGATGTGATTGGAAAGAAACTCATCAACGGGATTGCAGATATCACGAAAGTACTTAGTTACAAAAGTGAATTGATCCTGAGAACGGCTTTATATGAATCGAGTGTATATTGTGCCAGTTACAGAAACCTTATGAAAATGAAAAGCAAGACGATGCATTTAAGGACTTAGAACAGGTCTGTGCCTATTTTCAATTTCTTGTGTTGATCCCAATGAAGCTTATTTTTTAGTTTATAAAAGAACGAGAGGCCCAAGGCATGAAGATTCGTGCAAGAATGGGCTTTCCTTCCTCTGGCTGCCGGCACCACCTTTGCTCCGGCCCGAGCCGCCTTTCCGCCTTCCCACGCTGCCCAGAGGCCCAGAGTGGCTGGGGTGGGGTGGACCCTCTGCGTTGCTGTCATGGAGACGATGCAAGCCTCCTGCCCCACCCCACCCCTGGCCACTCTGAGCCTGTGTGTGCAACTAACCTTCCATCTTTGTTGGGTTAATTTGCATACTCACTCCTGATTGGCTAGTGGGCATCGTGAAGGTACGGTCAATTAGCATGTTACTCTTCTATTAGTGTAGATGTTGGGCCCAGATGGCATGGCTCAGTGGTTGGGCATCGACCTCTGAACCAGGAGGAGGTCAGGGTTCAATTCCCGTCAGGGCACATGCCCAGTTGCGGGCTCCATCCCCAATAGGGGGCGTGCAGGAGGCAGCCGATCCGTGATGCTCTCTCCTCATGGATGTTCTGTCTCTTCCTTTCCCTTCCTCTCTGAAATCAATAACAATATAATTTTTTAAAAGTATGTTGGCTTGCTCTGTGGCCGCAGTCGGGCTAGTTCAGTGGTCGGCAAACTCATTAGTCAACAGAGCGGCAAACCGCGGCTCGAGAGGCATGTGGCTCGCGAGCCGCGGTCTGCTGACCACTGGGCTAGTTGATTAGTATTCTCCTGACCTTCCTCTGGCTGAGTTGGGGCGACACCTGCTCTGAGAGCTCCCAGCAGCTGTGCCCGCCTCTGCGCAGGACGCACACGCGTGCGTTTCCCGGCCACGCGGGTGACGCGGGAGCGAAAGGAGTAAACAGTCCACAGCTGGGAGCTCCTCGTGGATTAAAGGAGCAGCGTCCACCCCAGGTGGTGGTCGTCACCCTGAGGCCCCGAGCGCCGAGCTCCGGCCGCCTCCTTCCGACCGCCTCGTTCCGTGATCTCGTTCCCAAATGGCGTCGCCACTTCCTCCCCGACTGGGCTTGTGCGGAAAGGAAGCGCCTGCTAGAATGGAACCCCCATTCCCGAGCTTGGGGAGCCTCCTTAATTTATCGAAAGCAAAGAGCGGGAACTCCCCGGGAGTAACTTCGCCCTCGGGCTCTCTCCCCAGGGCCTGGGTGTCTGTTTCCACCGAGCCGCACCTTCTCGATGCACCTGGCCCGTGGGTGGCGCTTGTAGGGGCTCTGGCAGGCAGGGTTTCCGTGAGCTGGGAGCCACCGGGGGATTTAAGGAAGCCGCGCCCCGCCTCGCCAGCTCCGATGCTCAGGAAATAAATATGTTGGCGCTGAGCATCAGACAGGCAGAGACGTTTGGCCCTCCGTGTGCATGGCGTCCTGAGAAGGTGCAGCGTCTGTAACTTTTATTATGTGCCTTCTTCCCGGGGCTGTGGCAGACGACAAGATTAAAAAAAAAAAACTGCCTTCCATTCAGCCATCTTGGCTTCTCCCTGCGCCGGCCCTGACCCCGGTTCTTCATCCGTTCTCTCTCGTCCGGAGAAACAGCTGTGATGTGACGGGAGCCGCTGCTAGATGTGCTGAGCGCGAGGCACCGAGCGTCTGGGACCCAAACTGCGGGCTTCGCCAGCCTGGCCTCCGACGGGCGCTGCCTGGAGGCGGGGCGGCGGGAGGTCGCCGGGCCACAGGGGTCCCCAGGAGGAGGCCCTGCGGGGCGATGGTCCAAGAAGAGAGGGAGACGGCTGTGCTCGCTCCCTCACACGAAGAAACTAGAGAAACAGGGACAGGGCCCGCCGGGCAGGGTTCTCCCAGCACCCCTGTCCCGGCCCCTCAGCCTCCAGGACTGCGATCTGCAGCGTGTGGGCTCACACCGCCAGCCCGTGGTGTGTGGTGACAGCCGCCCGAGCGGACCGCGGCACGCGGCAGGTGAGGAACCGTCTTCTGAGCCACCAAGAGTTACTTGCAAACGAAGCGAGAGCGACACTGATCGGCGGTCACTCCCTGGCCACCTCGCGCGTTCCTGGCCCCGGGCTGCTGGCCCTCCCCGGGGGCGGCCGGCTCCTCTCCCCGCCACGGGTCCCGCTTCACAGACAAGAAAACCACGTGGAGAGAAGAGGACGATGTGCCCAGCCTCCCACACCCCGTGAGGCGTGGGGCTGACATTTCAGCCCATAAAATATTGATAAACCAGCCTCGTCTCTTCCCTCGGTCACCTGCGCAGGTTATAGCTCTTCTATTTATGTTGAAGGACTTTGAAGGCAAAAAAAAAAAATTTTTTTTTAAAATCTCCATTTTCTGGGCATCTTCACAGCACAGACCACCCGGGGAGGGCGTCCATGCTTTGTATCAGGTGCGTTCACTGAAGGGCACCTGTCCTGGCCACCGACGGAAAACAAACAAACAAACAAATAAACAAATGCCAAGCAACGGCGCGCATGCCGCTTGCCGGAAGGGACGCTGTCAGGGACACCTGCTGGGAGGCTGAGCGTGGGAAACGTCTGGGGTGCGCACCGAGGGCACCACTGCCGCCTCCTGACGGTTCCCTGTCCCATCCACGGGCGTCCAGCCGCGGTGCCCTGCACTGTGCCGCTCGGCATCCCAGCAGGAGGCGATGGGCTCCCAAGGAGGAGGCAGAGAGAGTTTCCTGAGATGCGCTTGATAAATACGGCAAAGAGAGCCAAGGGCCACCCCGACCTGTCACCCTGGGAACCACTGTATAGACCCATGGTCGGCAAACCGCGGCTCGTGAGCCACATGCGGCTCTTTGGGCCCTAGCGTGTGGCTCTTCCACAAAATACCACGGCCTGGGCGAGTCTATTTTGAAGAAGTGGCGTTAGAAGAAGGTTAAGTTTAAAAAATGTGGATCTCCAAAGACATTTCAGTCATTGTCCTGTTGATATCTGGCTCTGTAGACTAATGAGTTTGCCGACCCCTGGTATAGACCCACTTAAACATCCACATGCACACACCCTAACCCTAACCCAAACCCAAACCCGAACCCTAACCCTAAGCCTAAGCCTAGCCCTAACCCTAGCCGTAACCCTAACCCTAATCCTAAGCCTAGCCCTAGCCCAAACCCGAACCCTAACCCTAAACCTAACCCCAACCTTAGCCCTAACCCTAACACTAACCCTAACCCGAACCCTAACCCTAATCCTAACCCGAACCCTAGCCTAACCCTAACCCTAACCCTAACCCGAACCCTAACCCTAACCCTAACCCCAACCCTAGCCCTAACCCTAACCCTAACCCTAACCCTAACCCTAACCCTAACCCGAACCCTAACCCTAACCCTAACCCCAACGTTAGCCCTAACCCTAACACTAACCCTAACCCGAACCCTAACCCTAGCTGTCACCCTAAGCCTAGCCCTAGCCCTAACCCTAACCTGAACCCTAACCCTAGCCGTAACCCTAACCCTAACCCTAAGCTTAGCCCTAGCCCTAACCCAAACCCTAACCCAAACCCAAACCCAAACCCTAACCCAGCCAACAGGGAGACGCCTAGACCCTCAGGGGAGATACCCAGAAAGATGAGACCTGGAAGGAGGAGTGAATGAGGCGCTGACAACTCAGAGAAACTGCGGGCACAGCCCAGGAGACACCCAAGGAAGCCACGTTCTCCTCCTTGTCTTCCGCTCGGATGGGGTTTCCTATTGACCCAAAGCAACAGAGACCATTATCCACGGACTCACTCCGTGTGTGACATCTGGCCTCAGTTTCCAAACAAAAGAGGTGCCTTAGAAAGAACTACCTTCTTCTTCGGGGCAACACTGAAGATGCCCTACAAACATGCATCTCATACGATCCCACACACGACATTTAAATTTTAGGGTGAACTGGTCACACCACTGACCTGTTTCAATTTTGAAATGTTTCCTCTCTATTTACTTCTCCAACAGCTACCAAACACTGTGGGAAACACACTATCTGCGGACTGAATAGAAGCGATTTCGCAATTATCTTACCAACGTGTTTCTGTCTATTGTTCCTTGCATCCTGGAAGAACTGAATATACACTTAGGTCTTCGTTATGCGGAAGTGGCTGCATCTTTAACAACGTGCCGCTCAGAAGAGGCATCACAGAAGGGGAAGAAAATCCACCCCACACAGAGTCACCTTCATTTTCTTTCCTCTTAAACCAGTTTTCCTCGTGACGACACGTTAGAATTACATGGGCTCCAGGTGTCCTTTGGAAACTGAGCGGAAACAGCTCTCTGCTTTACAATAGCGAAGATGCGAATCCCCTCTTTTGATAAATTTTAACAGCTGGGTCCTGCCCTCTCACGCTCCCACACGCATCGCTTTCTTGGGCAGCTTTTGGGGGAAACGTGTAGAGAGGACCGTGGAATTTTTTTTTTGGACAAAAGAATCTTAAATATTAGTGTTCGGTTCATAAGACCGGACAAAGGGATGGGACATGATTTTTCCCCATAACCCCTGGTGGGGAGCACGTGCCGCTGCTCGATGCTGGATGGACTTCGGCGGGTCCCAGAATCCGCGTCCCAGGGCTGTTTGGGTGTGTGCATGTGGGTGTGTAAGTGTGTCTCGACCAGTGGTTCCCAACGTGGGCACATGCTCCGGGGGGAGGGGGGGCAATTTGACTTTAAGGGGGGCCGTTTGAGAATGAGTTATGAACAGTGAATTGTTTGCATCCCTGACGGCCCTAGGGGCCTCATATACAGTCCGCAAACAGACGTGACTTCTTTATGCATTTCAGCTCTCTGTGTTTTGAAACTTTGCTGTTTGTTCATGTCCCTTCATATTATTATTCTGTTTTTTAACAGCGTCTGAGTGACACCTTCCTCAGGACCCTCACGGTCCTTTCGTCCTTTTATTTTTCTCTTCCGTGGCTGCCAGGTTCTTTGGGGGCTTGTGTAGACCACGTTCATGGCCTTTTGGGCTTCCTCCCCGTGTAAGGGGTTCGCTTTCTGAACAAGGATTTCTGTGTCACGGGGAGCGGGGGGAGGGGGGGTGGGGGGGAGGGCGGGGGGGACCAGGATGTTAGCGATGCTCACGGGGGCGTGGCCACAACAAGGTTGGGAACCCCTGGTCTATGCACGGGGAGCCTTACCATTGCCTCTGACCGGGAGGATGCTGTCTGCAGACGGCGCTGATTGGATGGCCACGTGTTGATGGACAGTGTGGGATCTCCACCCTTTGCCTCTGACCGGGAGGATGCTGTCTGCAGACGGCGCTGATTGGATGGCCACGGGTTGACGGACAGTGTGGGATCTCCACCCTTTGCCTCTGAGCGGGAGGATGCTGTCTGCAGATGGCGCCGATTGGATGGCCACGGGTTGATGGACAGTGTGGGATCTCCACCCTTTGCCTCTGACCGGGAGGATGCTGTCTGCAGACGGCGCCGATTGGATGGCCACGTGTTGATGGACAGTGTGGGATCTCCACCCTTTGCCTCTGACCGGGAGGATGCTGTCTGCAGATGGCGCCGATTGGATGGCCACGTGTTGATGGACAGTGTGGGATCTCCACCCTTTGCCTCTGACCGGGAGGATGCTGTCTGCAGATGGCGCCGATTGGATGGCCATGGGTTGACGGACAGTGTGGGATCGTCCCTCTTTCCCAGGCCCTGAAGAAGTTGCCCCGCCCCGCTCTGTCCTGCACATTATTTTTCTGGGAAGATGCCCGTCAGCTCCAGACATGTCCAGGCTGCTGTGCTGGGAGGTTCTACTCCTGCGCCATGTCGGAGGCCCTGCGTTCACGTCGCTGAGCGACAGAGAAGAACGCGACCAGGACTACAAACGCTGAAAGGGTGAATGCGTGGGGTGGGAGGAGCTCAGCGGCTCAGGGCAGCTCGTCGAGCCGTTGTACAGGTGGGAAAGGGACCTTCCGTGTTATCAAATCACTGGTGGCCGGTGCACGGATCCGTGCACACTGAAAGGAAATGAATCAGAAGAAATATTTCAACGCCGCCATTCGCCCTTTCTCTGTCATACAAGTGTCCACCACATTCACGATCGGCAAGGACAGATGGAGACGCGCACGTGCGACTGGCGCCAGCGGGAGCTTTATACGCGTCGTGCATGTGGGAGCCAGCCTAGCCTTTTAGAGAGAGTGGAAGAGAGAGGGAGAGACAGAGAGAAACATCGATGTGAGAGAAACACATCGATTGGTTGCCGCCTGCACGCGCCCCGGACCAGGGCCTGGGAGCCTGCAGCCGAGGTGGGTGCCCTTGACTGGAATCGAACCCGGGACCCTTCAGTCTGCAGGCCGACGCTCTAACCACTGAGCCAAACTGGCCAGGGCGGATGGAGCCTGCTCTTCATGCCCAAACCCGTGGCCAGCAGGACCTGACCGGCCTCTCTCGCTCGGTGCCAGCCCCGGCCTCCGACAGCAGCTTGGCTGGCCCCAGGGCACCCACCTTCTCCCCACTTCCCGCCTCTCCACCGCAGTCGCCGGGATATGGACTGGAGTGAGGTTTTCTCCCCAATAGACTCGATTTCCTCATTTTTTAGGCGAGTGTTAGATTTGCACGGAAGGTGGGGATGTGGGAGAGCGAGTTCTCACGGCCTCAGCCCCGCGTTCCCCTGGTACTAACATCCTCCCGTGAGGGCGGGAGTTTGTTAAAACCTATAAACCAACGTGCACCCACGGTTAGGAAGTACCGTCCCTCTTCATCCCCCGGCCTCGTGTTCCCCTCACGTCCCCTCTCCGCTGCGAGACCCCACCCAACACGCGTGACGAGTGCTGGTCGCGGCCGCGCCGCTCCTCTGAGTTTCTTTGTTTCTGTGACCCTCGCGGAGCGGCGGCGCGGCGCGGGGATTCTGTGGGACGGAGGCCGTCCGTGCCCGGCGCTGTTCTCCCGACTGGAGTGGGAGTCTGGCTCTTGGGAGGAAGACCAACGGGCAAAGTGCCCATCGCAGCACGATCTACCCCTGGGGTGCTGGCCGCCCTGCTCTGCCCCTCCTGCTGGACAGCTGTCTCTTGTCTCCCACTTGGGTACGTAACCACGTCTCGACCTGTTCGACCGTCTTTCTACATCGGTGTGGATTGTGGATACTTTGATCTATATAATTCAGAGAGGAAGGGAGAGGGAGAGAGAGAGAAACATCCATGATGAGAGAATCATGCACCGGCGGCCTCCTGCACGCCCCCACACTGGGGATCGAGCCTGCAACCCGGGCCTGTGCCCTGACCGGAATCGAACCCTGACCTCCTGGTTCCTAGGTGGATGCCCAACCACGGAGCCGCGCCGGCCGGGCTGGTTTACCGCTAACCGTGTGATTGCTCCAGCGTCTCCAGCCGAGGCATCGGCGGTGCTTGGGGCGGGGTCTCTGTAACAGCCACTGGCCGGCCCCTCTTTCCTTTCCCGGCCCTGAAGACGCTCCAGGGCCATCCTCACACTCCTGCCTCAGCCCCAGGTCGTCACCCGTTTCTCTCGGTGCATCCCCAGCCCCTCCGCTGACACACGAGGAAGTCGACGTGTGGAGTAACCCACGTGGGGGCCGGGCTGTCACCCGTCCAATAGACTAGATGCTTTGCCTGAACCCAGCCGATGCGGGTGAACCTGCTTAGGGCGACGGGCAGTCCGTTTTCGTTTTCCTTCTTAAGGAAAACGGAGGGTGGAAGTGAACCGGCGTCGCCAAACAGATCACCGATGGCAGGAAGAGCAGGGAATCGCCGTATTGCTGTTAAGTAGAAGGAGACATACACGGCTCTCCTCGAACATCAGCACGTTTGAGCTCCTCCCGAAGCAGGATTCTGGAGGACTCTCAGGAGCGCCGACAGACGCCTGCGCTGTCTGATTTTGTGTTTTGCTTCCCCGTCAGGACGGCAGCAAACGGCTCCTTCATCAGAAGATGAGAGACGGGCGGTGTTCCAGGTGCGTTCAGTCAACCAGCCCCGAAGAGGTCAGAGAGCCAGCCCGGCCGGTGGCTCAGTAGTTAAGTGTCGACCTGTGAACCAGGAGGTCACGATTTGATTCCGGTCAGGGCATATGTGGGGGGTGCAGGCTGGATTCCCACTGGGGGTGTGTGTGCAGGAGGCAGCCGATCCATGATTCTCTCATCATGGATGTTTCTCTCTCTCCCTCCCTCTCCCTTCCTCTCTGAAGTCAGTAAAAATATATTTAGAAGAAGAATTTAGAGTCAAAGGCCATGTTTGCAGGGTTGTCTCTTGCGCTTGCATTTCCAGGTGGTTGGCTTGAGGTCCCTCGGCGTTTACTCTCCCTGCGGTCAACGCCACTGCGCCTTCACCCCACCTTGTCACTAGTCTTGCCACGTATTTAACGACCACGTGAACAGCACCGCACAAAAGTACATGCGTTAGGGACTGCATACAAATAAGACGCGTCTGCACAGCAAAAGAAACCATCAACAAAATGAGAAGAGAGCCCACTGCATGGGAGCGCATATTTGGCAAAGATACATCTGATAAAGCGTTCATCAAAATATATCAGGAGCTCCTACAACGTAACAGAAGGAAGACAAACGATCCAATAAAAAAAACGGGCAAAGGACCTAAAGAGACACTCCTCCAAAGAGGACACGCAGAAGGCCAAGGGACGTATGAAAACACTCCTCCAAAGAGGACACGCAGAAGGCCAAGGGACGTATGAAAACACTCCTCCAAAGAGGACACGCAGATGCCAAGGGACGTATGAAAACACTCCTCCAAAGAGGACACGCAGAAGGCCAAGGGACGTATGAAAACACTCCTCCAAAGAGGACACGCAGATGCCAAGGGACGTATGAAAACACTCCTCCAAAAAGGACATGCAGAAGGCCAAGGGACGTATGAAAACACTCCTCCAAAGAGGACACGCAGATGCCAAGAGACGTATGAAAACACTTCTCCAAAGAGGACATAGAGATGCCAAGGGACGTATGAAAACACTTCTCCAAAGAGGACACGCAGATGCCAAGAGACGTATGAAAACACTTCTCCAAAGAGGACACGCAGATGCCAAGAGACGTATGAAAACACTCCTCCAAAAAGGACATGCAGAAGGCCAAGGGACGTATGAAAACACTCCTCCAAAGAGGACACGCAGATGCCAAGGGACGTATGAAAACACTCCTCCAAAGAGGACACGCAGAAGGCCAAGGGACGTATGAAAACACTCCTCCAAAGAGGACACGCAGATGCCAAGGGACGTATGAAAACACTCCTCCAAAGGGGACACGCAGAAGGCCAAGGGACGTATGAAAACACTCCTCCAAAGAGGACACGCAGATGCCAAGGGACGTATGAAAACACTCCTCCAAAGAGGACACGCAGATGCCAAGAGACGTATGAAAACACTTCTCCAAAGAGGACATAGAGATGCCAAGGGACGTATGAAAACACTCCTCCAAAGAGGACACGCAGATGCCAAGAGACGTATGAAAACACTTCTCCAAAGAGGACATAGAGATGCCAAGGGACGTATGAAAACACTTCTCCAAAGAGGACACGCAGATGCCAAGAGACGTATGAAAACACTTCTCCAAAGAGGACACGCAGATGCCAAGAGACGTATGAAAACACTCCTCCAAAAAGGACATGCAGAAGGCCAAGGGACGTATGAAAACACTCCTCCAAAGAGGACACGCAGATGCCAAGGGACGTATGAAAACACTCCTCCAAAGAGGACACGCAGAAGGCCAAGGGACGTATGAAAACACTCCTCCAAAGAGGACACGCAGATGCCAAGGGACGTATGAAAACACTCCTCCAAAGGGGACACGCAGAAGGCCAAGGGACGTATGAAAACACTCCTCCAAAGAGGACACGCAGATGCCAAGGGACGTATGAAAACACTCCTCCAAAGAGGACACGCAGATGCCAAGAGACGTATGAAAACACTTCTCCAAAGAGGACATAGAGATGCCAAGGGACGTATGAAAACACTCCTCCAAAGAGGACACGCAGATGCCAAGAGACGTATGAAAACACTTCTCCAAAGAGGACATAGAGATGCCAAGGGACGTATGAAAACACTTCTCCAAAGAGGACACGCAGATGCCAAGAGACGTATGAAAACACTTCTCCAAAGAGGACACGCAGATGCCAAGAGACGTATGAAAACACTCCTCCAAAAAGGACATGCAGAAGGCCAAGGGACGTATGAAAACACTCCTCCAAAGAGGACACGCAGATGCCAAGGGACGTATGAAAACACTCCTCCAAAGAGGACACGCAGAAGGCCAAGGGACGTATGAAAACACTCCTCCAAAGAGGACACGCAGATGCCAAGGGACGTATGAAAACACTCCTCCAAAGGGGACACGCAGAAGGCCAAGGGACGTATGAAAACACTCCTCCAAAGAGGACACGCAGATGCCAAGGGACGTATGAAAACACTCCTCCAAAGAGGACACGCAGATGCCAAGAGACGTATGAAAACACTTCTCCAAAGAGGACATAGAGATGCCAAGGGACGTATGAAAACACTCCTCCAAAGAGGACACGCAGATGCCAAGAGACGTATGAAAACACTTCTCCAAAGAGGACATAGAGATGCCAAGGGACGTATGAAAACACTTCTCCAAAGAGGACACGCAGATGCCAAGAGACGTATGAAAACACTTCTCCAAAGAGGACACGCAGATGCCAAGAGACGTATGAAAACACTCCTCCAAAAAGGACATGCAGAAGGCCAAGGGACGTATGAAAACACTCCTCCAAAGAGGACACGCAGATGCCAAGAGACGTATGAAAACATGCTCAAAGTCCCTGATCATCTGAGAGACGCAAATTAAAACGGCGACGCGGTACCACCTCACACCTGCCAGAATGGCTACCATCAACAAATCAACAAACGACAAGTGCTGGTGAGGATGTGGAGAAAAGGAACCCTCACGCACTGCTGGTGGGAAGGCAGACTGGTGCAGGCACTGTGGAGAACAGTGTGGAGTTCCCTCAGAAAATTAAAAGTGGAACTCCCATTTGACCCAGGTATCCCACTGCTAGGAATATATCCCAAGAAACCCGAAGCACCAATGAGAAAGAATGTGTGCACCCCTATGTTCACAGCAGCACAGTTTACAGTAGCTAAGATCTGGAAACGGCCCCAGTGCCCATCAGCAGACATGTGGATAGAAATCTGTGGAACATCTACACCATGGAATACGAGGCAGCTGTGAAAAAGAAGGACCTCTCACCCTTTGAGACAGCATGGAGGGACCTGGAGAGCACCATGCTGAGTGAAATAAGCCCGTCAGAGAAAGACAAGCATCACATGACCTCACTCATATGTGGAATCTAATGAACAAAATCAACTGATGAACAAAATAGATCCAGAGATACGGAAGCATGGAACAGAGTGTGGAGTCTCAGAGGGAAGGCGGGGGAGAGTGGCTGGGTGGGAGGTGATCAACCAAAGACCTTGTATGTAAACATGCATGACCCACGACACAGACAGTGGGGTGGTGAAGGCCTGGTGTGGGGGTGGGTGCTGGAGGGAGTCCATGGGGGGAAGAAGGGGACACATGTAATACTTTCCACAATAAAGAATTATTTAAGAAAGTATATGCTTTGAAAACACCTTATTGAATAAGAACAAAGTGAGAGAGGAGTGAAATATGGTCCAACCGACTTGGGAAAGATATTCTGAGATCTTTAACTTTTTTAGTTCACAAATAACATAAATGCAAAATCAAATATTCCTGTCTCTTTGCTGGCTTTGTTTTCCCCTCCAGGATAAACCGTTTTTCCAAGAAACTTGTTATCACTAATATTATAGTGCTGGTGTAATAAGACGGTAGGTTTTTGCAATTTGGTTTGACAATGTCATCCCAGGACTATAAATTTATGAAGTTTATGCAGCTGGCATGCATTCCTTTTAAATGAAATCTTTCCATTTCTCTATGAACATTTATCATTGAAAAAAAATCAGATATGCATTTGAAAAATAGATGAGTAGGTTTAACATTTAAACATAGACAGACCTTTAACTTACTACAAAGTGTATTCCTGGAAAATACACTATCCATTAATCTAGTTTTCCCCTTTAAAAACGATCTTATATAACATGTAAATTAACCGTACCTCCGCTACGCTCACCGGGAAGCCAATCAGGAGTGAGTATGCAAATTAACCCTACAAAGTTGGCGGTTAATTTGCATACTTGGGCGCCAGGCGGAGAGCAGAGTAGGAGAGCTGGCAGAGAGTGGAGTGGCTTGGGGAATTTGGCTCCCCGAGCCGCCAGACAGAGAGCAGAAAGGGAGAGCTGGTGGCTTGGAGGACTTGGCAGAGTGGGAGGCCATGGGACCTAGACAGAGCAGGAAGGGAAAACCAAGAGCTCGGGGGCACCAGGAATTCTGGGAATAATAGTTCTGGTGGCAGCCCCAGGACCAGAAGGGGAAGCCCAGAGCACAGGGAGCACCAGGAATGCTGGGAATCGTAGTTCTGGTAGCAGACGGATCTCCTAGACACTAGAGCAGTGGTTCTCAACCTTCCTAATGCCACGGCCCTTTAATACGGTTCCTCATGTTGTGGTGACCCCCAACCATAAAATTATTTTCGTTGCTACTTCATAACGGTTATTCTGCTACTGTTATGAATCGTAATGTAAATATCTGTGTTCTGATGGTCTTAGGCTCTCCAGCAGCGGTTCTCAACCTGTGGGTCGCCTAAGACCATCGGAACACACAGATATTTACATTACGATGAAAGGAACTGTATAAAAGGGCTGCAGCATTAGAAAGGTTGAGAACCACGGCACTAGAGCAAAGTGAGCCTGGAGCCAGTGCCTGTTGTGGTGGGGGACGGAGGGAAAGCAAGGGTGAGAGACGTAAGTAAAGTCAGGGTGTCGAGGAAAAATGAAAGGAAGCTATCCTCAAACTTCCAGGAAATCTCCACCAATGGAGCAAAGAAAAAAAAAGCCTCTCTTATTCCGTGAGCAACACACCAGACTGGGTTGGGGCCTCAGACAATTCGCTCCTATGATTGCAAAGACAGACGGAAACTCCCGGATTGGAGAGGGCTCCCAGGTTGGAGAGGGTGTGGGTCGGGCTGAGGGACCCACCCCCATGCATGAATCCCCAGGCACCGGGCCCCTAGTGTTAACATGTAAGTCTAGTGGAAGGGAACCGTCGGGAAAACAGCCCTCCACCGCGTCGTCCGCTGGCAAAAATGATTCACTTGAGAACAGCTGTGCGGTGTTCGGAAGGTTTCTGCCCCATGGAGGACAGTAACGCGGGGCCGTTCAGCCTGCTCCAGACGCTCTTTACGCAGAAGCTCTGGGGTGGAGGGAGGGGCAGGAATTGAGTGGGACTGAGGAAGCGATGGGATGAGCCACGTGCGTTCTCACCCGCGTGTGGAAATCCTCGTGGTTCTACTGGCCAGTGTTTCCTCCGTGTGTCCCCGGGGGTGTGAGTCCCGGGGGACGTTCATGGCTGTGATGCCAGGAAGCCCTCTGAGCATCCAACTTGGGGGGACAATGGATCAAACCAGCGATTGTCAGCCTTTCTGGTCTCATGGCACATAAGCTAATTACGGGTCGTGTGTGTCTGTGTGTGTGTGTGTGTGTGTGTGTGTGTGAGAGAGAGAGAGAGAGAGAGACAGAGAGAGATCTACTGAGAGAGTATGTGTGTGTGTGTGTGTGTGTGTGTGAGAGAGAGAGAGAGAGAGAGACAGAGAGAGATCTATTGAGAGAGTATGTGTGTGTGTGTGTGAGAGAGAGAGAGAGAGAGAGACAGAGAGAGAGACAGAGAGAGAGACAGAGAGAGATCTACTGAGAGAGAGCACACCACAAACTGTGAGATCTCCCACCCTCCGATCTGGTTAAAAAGTCGGTATACCTTTGATTCATTCGCACCAGACGGCTATGGCTGTGCTGGCCGTGGTCATTTGCTGACCGGACGATCCGGGGAAGACAGGCCGGCGCCCCTCACTCAACGGTCAGGTGTTGCACGTTTTCACGATCCCGCGGCCGCCGGCCGGAAGTTACCGGATTAAACAGAAGAACCCGGTCCCTTTCCTGAGCATTACAAGGGCCTTGGACATGCAGACCTGCCTCAGGGGACTCCGAGGGAAGACACCGCCCGCTCTGATTGAGCCGGAAAACAAACTCTTCGTAAGCACGCGGGGCTCCTTCCTGCTCGTTAACAGGGAGGGAGGCGCCTCCGCGGGCTCTCCACGGCCACGCATTCCAGTGAGCTCACGCAGTGCCTCCTCGCGCTGCTTCTTCCACAGCTAACTCTCTCTCTCCCTCTCTCTATTCCTCTCCCTCCCTCCCTCCCTCTCCCTCTCCCTCCCTCTCTCCCTCCTCTCTCTCTATCCCTCTCCCTCCCTCTCTCTCTCCCCCCCCTCTCTATCCCTCTCCCTCCTCTCTCTCTATTCCTCTCCCCGCCTCTCTATCCCTCTCCCTCCCTCTCTCTCTCCCCCCCCTCTCTATCCCTCTCCCTCCCTCTCTCTCTATTCCTCTCCCTCCCTCTCTCTCTCACACACACACACCCCACAGTGATCATCTCACGGTCAGTCCATTAGAAAAGGCAGAACGCGGATTCCCATACGATTCCCCGTCTCACTCCTTCTGGTCGAAACAACTTTGGAAAACGTATGGACGTCGATGGCCTTGTCCATATTAGACCGTGACCCCCAGCGCAGCACCGGAGAGGCCTCACCACCAGCTCCCCCATCCCGGCGGCGCCCTCCCACGCGTCCTGGCAGAAGGACAAGGCTCCCTCCAGGACCGCCGGCCTGTTAGCCTCAGAGACACGAGCGTTCAAAGGTCGCATCCACCGCCCTGCTTGCCGATCGCCTAACACAGTGGTCGGCAAACTGCGGCTTGAGAGCCACATGAGGCTTGCGAGCGGTGGTTTGCCACTCTGTTGACTAATGAGTTTGCTGACCATGGACCTAGACTCTCGATTCCAATAATTACAGGCTGTTGCTGTTCCTTGTGATTAAGCCCCTATCCCAGTGGTCGGCAAATTCATTAGTCAACAGAGCGGCAAACTGCGGCTTGCGAGCCGCATGTGGCTCTCAAGCCGCCGTTTGCCGACGACTGGCCTAACAGGTGCTCAAGCGCAGTCCCACGAGCTGCCTGTGAGCCACCCGCTGACTGAGAGCAGCAGCTCATTTCTGCGACATGTGACCTCAGCCTCGTGCAAACACGAGTCCGCACACACACAGCACAGGTCCACGCCAGGAGATCAAAGCGAGGGCCGAGAACGGCCACCTGCAGGTTCCAGCGTTTCCGCTGGCTCGGCACCTGAACGTGGGCAAAGCCACCGAGGCGCGGGCTTGGCGGTGAAGAGGGGGCTCGGAACCGGCAGGAGGAGCAGCGGCAGCTCCGGTGTGGGGGTGCGTGGACGTGGTCTCACAGCGCCCAGGGTGCACGTCAGGCCGGTACGTCGCTGTTCTAGAAAACGCTGAAAGACGCAGAGAACGCAACAAGGAGAGAAACCCGTCCTTTGGAGAAAGACGCTAACACCAGCGGGCACGCGGCCCCTGTCAGCCAGCCGCCGGCTTCGCTCGATTTCCAAAGGCCCGTGAGTGACGCGGCCAAGGCGTCTCGGGGTGGGCACCCGCGGGCCGAATGCTTTCCAGACCGACCGAGGCGGAGTCTCGGCTCCAGGTCGGCAGCCTGGACCTCTATGCCCGCCCGGGGGGCTTGGGACTATTCTACGCCGACCACGCGGTGATGGGAGGAGTCAGAGCAGAAGAAGAGCTGAACCCTCTGAGAGTGATATTTGGAGTGAAAAATTAAGAAGCGTCGGCCTGCGGACCGAAGGGTCCCGGGTTCGATTCCGGTCAAGGGCACGGACCTCGGCGGCAGGCTCCTCCCCGGCCTGGGCCCCTGGTTCGGGGCGCGTGCAGAAGGCAGCGCATCGATGTGTTTCTCCCGCATCGATGTTTCCCTCTGCCTCTCCCTCCCTCTCCCACGCTCCCTAAAATCAGTGGGAAAATACCCTCGGGTGAGGCTTAAAAATAAAGGAATAAATAAACAGGAAGGGCCTGCGTGGAAGGCCAGGTGAGGAGCGTCAGGAGGAACACGGACTGTCAGTCGGCGGAAGGTAAACCGCAGGGGTGGGTGTGTGTGTCATCGTCCGCCCTCTGTGCGTTCTTCGTCCACACGCGTGCATGGTGCGGCTCCTGGCAGGCGAGCCAGCCCTTGGCACAGGTTTGCAGAGGGAAGAACAAACATTAAGACGATGAAAGGATTCGGCGATTAAAGCAGAATTATAAGCAGGCGTGTAGTGAACATGACATGGGGCGCGGGGGGCCCTTAGGGTTAGATATGCAAACACGATGCTACCGCCCACTTGGTCACGGACACGAAAGACTGCGTTCGGCCTCCCTTAGGGCGAGGCGGGCACGGGGGTGACTGTGCTGCCCTTTAGCGCTCCCCACGGCTCGTACATCTCCACCACGTTCCTCTTCATACGCTGTTCCCATCCACAGCGGTCATGGACTTCGTTACTGAGTGTTTTGGTTGCACATACAGAACTCGGATCCTCCCCGGGGGCTCCTGGAAGCAGATAGGATCGCCGCAGGCTCACAGCGGAGACTGGGCTCCGAGAGCTCCAACGCCGTAGGAAGACACCGCCTCACCTACGACTCGAGGGTCCCCGTCCCGAAAGAAACCATCCGGAGTTTTAAAAGAGTAAAAACAGGACGACAGCGAAGCAAGTTGACGCCTGCGCGATGCGGGCGGGGTACGGAGGATGACCACCGCGCGCTTGAAATGCCGCCTATCACTTCTGACCCCCGGAAAACTCAGCTGTCCACTAGCCTCCACCCAGGATTCTCCCCGGGCCCCCCAGAGACCCAAATCCACGCAGGCCCACACCCCTCCGGTGAGACGGTGCAAGTCAATGCCGACGGCTTGCCCCCCACGTCTGGGGACTCCCCGCTGCGGATCAAAACCGGTGCCGGCATTCACCGAGGACACGCGTGCAGTAAGCGGACCCGTGCAGTTTAACCACGTTGCTCAGGGGCAACTGGATAACGCCGCCGATGCAGCCGCCGATGCAGTCCGCTTCCGCGCAAAGCCTCCTCCCATTCTACCGCACGTGCTCTGACCGATGACACTGCCCGGGGGCCGTGGCCTCGAGTCTGTGTTTCGGACGCAGAGCACAGGCCTGGTCTACGAGACACGTATCCGGTACGTCTGAGGGACGGGACGCAGACCTCTGCTTTCTGACAACAAATTGCGGTGGACAGCTGGCTACCCACCACTCACCTCTCAAGACCCCGCAGGGCCAGCGCCGCTGGGGCTGCGCGTGCTGAGAGGACGCGGGAACAGGGCGACGGGATGCGCCTCTCCACTGTTGTGAGCGGACACGTGGCGTTCTGCCCCAGAAATGGCCGATGCACGTGGAATCGTTGTTCTTTCCCCAGGAATGGCGGTGGGCAGAGGTCCCCCAGACCCTGCTCCGCAAGGTACAGGTTGTGTGGCCATGTGACCATAAAACGCAGTTGTGTGTGTGTGTGTGAGAGAGAGAGAGAGAGGGACATCACTGCTTGTTCACATACACGGGGGCACCCAGCACGGCAGAAATGACCTCTCATCCTGCAGACAAGGATGGGGCCGTGTCTCTCGTCCGTGCAGCTGCCGGGGAACCCTCTGGGGTGTGGGAGTCACGTGAGTGCACCCCCCACCCGCAGCCCTCTACAGGCACCCACTCTGTAAGATTATGAGCTTGCAGCAGACACACAGCACCTGTATGGGCGCCATGGGTGTGCACACACTCAGCACCTTCCTGGTGTGTAGGTGTGCAGGGTGTGTAGGGTGTTTAGGGTGTGCAGTAGGGTGTGCAGTGTGTGTAGGGTGTGCAGGGTGTGCAGTAGGGGATGCAGTAGGGTGTGCAGGGTGTGCAGTAGGGTGTGCAGTGTGTGTAGGGAGTGTAGGGTGTGCAGTGTGTGTAGGGAGTGTAGGATGTGCAGGGTGTGCAGTGTGTGAAGGGTGTGTAGGGTGTGCAGTAGGGTATGCAGGGTATGTAGGGTGTGCAGGGTGTGCAGGGTGTGCAGTAGGGGATGCAGTAGGGTGTGCAGGGTGTGCAGTAGGGTGTGCAGTGTGTGAAGGGTGTGTAGGGTGTGCAGTAGGGTATGCAGGGTATGTAGGGTGTGCAGGGTGTGCAGGGTGTGCAGTAGGGGATGCAGTAGGGTGTGCAGGGTGTGCAGGGTGTGCAGTAGGGGATGCAGTAGGGTGTGCAGGGTGTGCAGTAGGGTGTGCAGTGTGTGTAGGGAGTGTAGGATGTGCAGGGTGTGCAGTGTGTGAAGGGTGTGTAGGGTGTGCAGTAGGGTATGCAGGGTATGTAGGGTGTGCAGTAGGGGATGCAGTAGGGTGTGCAGGGTGTGCAGTGTGTGTAGGGAGTGCAGGGTGTGCAGTAGGGTGTGCAGTGTGTGCAGGGTGTGCAGTAGGGTGTGCAGTAGGGTGTGTAGTGTGTGCAGGGAGTGCAGGGTGTGCAGGGCACATGAACTTGGTCTTACAGCTAACACCTTCCATTCACTGTCCTCAGCAGCTGAAGGGTCAGCGACACTCCGGCAAGCCAAGCAGACCAGCAATCACCGTCCAGGCACGCGGGGCCTTCCCTGCAGAAGTGCTGGGTGAAGTGCCCGGCATCCGCCCTCCCTGCACCTCACGAGCGTTCTGCAAAGCGCTCCCAGGGGCCATCGTGAGCCCTGCTATGGGTCCGCTGGCTGGTTGAATGGTTGGTCGTTTGTTGGAAAGAGAAAGGAGAGAGAAGAGATGGTAAAGATGCAGCAATCCTTCTCTTTCCTTTCCTGCACACACTCACACATACTCACACACACTCACACACACACACTCACACACACACACACACACTCACACACACACACTCACACACACTCACACACACACACACACTCACACACACTCACACACACACACTCACACTCACACACACACTCACACACTCACACACACTCACACACTCACACACACACACACTCACACACACTCACACACACACACACTCACACACACTCACACACACACACACTCACACACACTCACACACACACTCACACACACACTCACACACACACACTCACACACACACACACACACACACATACTCACACACGCACACGCGTGGTTCCCCGTGTCATGTTTTGTGTTTGGTGCTGGACTTCACTGACGGAACACACTGTGGAGAGGCAAGCCTCCCTCCGCTAACGCTGGTTTCCATGGCGCTGAAATGCCATTGAAAAGCGAGCCTGGTCCTCGGTGTGCCGGCAGGGTGTCTGCCAGGCCAGGCCGGCTTGCTCTGTGCCGTCGGCGCTCGCTGGAAAAGGGCGCCTCGTTATCTCTGGCACCTGCTCTAAGGTCCACGCCTCGCGGTGGGCTCTTCCCACTTTGAAAGCTGTGTCGACGTGGAGGAGAGCGGTGCCTGGAGCCTGGCGAAGCGTCACGTTTGAGAGCAGGCACATCCTTCGCCATCCTTCCCTCCCTCTGGGCTCCGTTAGACCCCAGGTGCAGGGGAGGAGAAGCCACCTTAAGCGCCCTGCGCAGGGCGGGGCTGGAGGCCCACACGGCCCCGTGTCTGGAGTTGCCCCTTTTCAAATGTGTGAGGTCCAAGCGAGACCCCCGCTCAGTCCGTCAGCCTGGACGTGGTCACGTGCTCGTCATTTACTTGGTGTCGTTCCTGGAGTCCCTGAGGTCGATGGCTTCCCAAACCAACCAACGGAGCGAACCAGAAACCCCGCAGAACAAAAGCAGGGCGCTCAGGCTCGAGCCTGCCCATGGCGAAGGCCATCAGCTGTGAGTGGGTTCCTTTCCCTTTTCCTTTCGTCAAAGGAATACGTCGGGACCCTTTAACAGGCCGTGAGTCACCCAGTCCTGGGAACTGCCCTCCAAACGCGCATCATCGCGACCCGTAGTCGGGAGAGGCGTCTGTCGTGGAGTCTGTGCCGGGACCTTCTCTTTCCCGAGAAAACACCCTTCGTGGCAGTCCCATTCCGTCTGTGAGAACCTGGGCACGCTCGGGCCGTTAGGAGGACCGGGCTCTGCACGGAGGTTTGCTCATGGCCGGTCAGACCTGGGAAAGCTACTGAGGGATCTCAGCCGCCAGGGGGCGGGCCGAGCAGAGGCGTTCCGGTGGGCCCAGCACCTTCCCTGGGGCCTGGCACGTTCCCCCGGGTCCCGGAAAGCACGTGGGTCCTGGCACGGTCCCCCGGGTCCCGGGAAGCGTGTGGGTCCTGGCACGGTCCCCGGGGTCCCGGGAAGTGTGTGGTTGGGAGCTGCCAGCGGGGAGCTGGAGAGGCGGGGGGACCCGGGTCACCCTCCCCTGTGGCTCCTCTCTAAGAGCACAGGAGGCGGGGTCAGGAGGGGGTAAGCGGAGACTCAGGGAAGAGGGGGTTTGGTGTGGAAGAGCTTTCTCAACCCAAACAGCCTCCGGCACCCTCAGGGCTGCGCAGACCAGACCTGCGTCTGTCCCTACATGCGGGTGCCCGGCGCCCACACCTGCTGGACGCCCACACCTGCCCGACGCCCACACCTGCCCAATGCCTGAGGCCCACACCTGCCCGACGCCCACACCTGCCCAGCGCCCACACCTGCCGGACGCCCACACCTGCCACCCTGTCTTGTCCCACGCCCCCCCGCCCCCAGCCTTCCACTCTCTCCTCACCCCTGGAGGGAAGTCCAGACCCAGCAAGTCCCCCATTCAGACCACCAGCTCGGCCCCAGGACACAGATTGGGGAGCACGGGGGCCCTTGGGTGCTGGGGCCGCTGACCCCCTCCGAGTCCTGGACCCTCAGCGGAGGGCACCTCAGCCTGCGCTGCCGGGAAGCTCGGACTCTGGAGACTCCCGGTGGAAGGACCGACACGGGGAGAAAACTTGGAGGGGACCCCCAGGTCCCTGTGGTCCCCGCTTCCACCCAGATCCAGGCGCCCAGGAGGGCCAGACCCGCGGCCAGGGACAAGGGCTGCGCGCGGAGAGGAGTGTGTGTGTGTGGGGGGGGTGGCGAGGGGGCCAGATGCCCGCAAAGCTCCTGGGGACGTCTCCCCGCGCCCCACCCCCAGCTGCAGCCAGGACCCCAGGGCGCAGGGGGAGCCGGGAGGAGACCTGGCCCTGGTCCCCCCCCCCGCCCCCCCCCCGCCGCGCCCGGAGCCCGGAGGGAAAGCCCCTCACCGGTGCCCAGCGGCGGGGACCCAGGACGCGGGGACACAGCGGCTCCCCCTTCCCGACCCGACCCGCGGGGCGCTGCCTGTCCCCTCCCAGCCCCCAGCGCCCCCGCCTCTCCGGGCCCCACTCACCGATGCGCAGCGCCTGCGGGGCCGCCTGCGAGAGCAGCGCGCACAGGACACAGAGCAGCGCCCGGGGGTCCCCGCTCCGGAGCCCGGGCTGCCTGGGCGCCACGCGGGGCCCCATCTTCCCAGCCGCTCGGTTCACGCGCGACGCGCAGCGGGGCCGGGCCGGGGCCGCCTCATGCTCCGGGGGCTCCGCGAGGCTCGGCGTCTGCGCCCCGCGCTGCCCGCGGTCGGAGCGGGAGCCCGCGCGTGGGGATCGCGGGGGCGCGTGGGGAGCGGGGGCGCCCGGCTCGCGCCTGGACGCTAGCCCATCGCCGTGCACCCCGACTTGGGCCACCGGCCTGCGGGGTGGCGCCTCCCGCTCCCCAGCCCGGAGCCAGGCGCCGGCGCCGAGGAAAGTTGCGGCCGCGCTGGGCAGCGAGGTCCCGGTTGGCGCAGCGGCGGGACGCGGGGAGGCGGGGGCAGGCGCGGGGCGCTCCAGCAGGTGAGTGGGGTCCCCGCCGCTGGCTCCCCCGCCCCGCCTTCCGGCCCAGTGACCCCGCACACAGGCGCGCACAGCCTCCTGCGCCCCCAGCCTCCGGAGCCCCCAACTTGGAGCTGCGTTTACGGGGAAACTCGAGAGCAGAGCGGCGAGGGGCGGGGCTCGCGGGTGACGTCCCCGCGCCGGTGGGGTCCTGGGCGCCTCCAACTGGGGTGCGCCCGTCCCCGGATGGAGACCCCTGCTTCCCAGGAACGGCGAGCGCCCGCCGAGGCTGAGCAGCAGGAGGCACCTGGTTCCGGCATCAGGGCACCTCCTCCATTTGGACCCGGACGGACCGGACCCCGCCCCCCACACCGGAACCCCGGACCCGGACAGTTCCCAGTAAGCCGGTCCGCGGGCCCACGTGGCGGGGACAGGCTCCGGCCTCGCTCCCTCCCTCTCCCGGGTCGCCCTGGAAGACGCTATTTCTGAATGTGGGTTTGGAGGCTGCGTCTCTGTGGAAGGAAGAGGACGCTTCCCCGGGGAAATCAGCAGCTGCTCGCTCATCTTCCGCTTCATTTCCCGGAGCTCCGTGCGGTTCCGGACCCGCCCACGGGGTCTGCGTCCACCTTCAGGGCTTTCCTAAGCAAGAAGCTGCAGAAGGACCGACGTTTCAGTCCATCAGGAAAACCAAAACGTGTCCTCACATACATGGGCCTCCAAGGGAAACTGTTACAAAGTAAACCTGCGATGTAACTGTCCATCCAGCCAGCCACCCAGCTGATAACTACCCAGTGTGGGACCAGACAGGGACTTGTCCTAAGACTTAATCGTGGAAACATGCACCGTCCACCCTCCAAGGCGGGTGATAACCCCAGTGATGGAGTCCCATCCCTCATCCCCAGGTATCAGCTCCTCCCCAGGTGTCAGCTCCTCCCCAGGTGTCAGCTCCTCCCCAGGTCTCAGCTCCTTCCCAGGTGTCAGCTCCTCCCCAGGTGTCAGCTCCTCCCCAGGTGTCAGCTCCTCCCCAGATCTCAGCTCCTCCCCAGGTGTCAGCTCCTCCCTCAGGTCTCAGCTCCTCCCCAGGTGTCAGCTCCTCCCCAGGTATCAGCTCCTCCCTCAGGTATCAGCTCCTCCCCAGGTGTCAGCTCCTCCCCAGATCTCAGCTCCTCCCCAGGTGTCAGCTCCTCCCTCAGGTCTCAGCTCCTCCCCAGGTATCAGCTCCTCCCTCAGGTATCAGCTCCTCCCCAGGTGTCAGCTCCTCCCCAGGTGTCAGCTCCTCCCCAGATCTCAGCTCCTCCCCAGGTCTCAGCTCCTCCCTCAGGTCTCAGCTCCTCCCCAGGTGTCAGCTCCTCCCCAGGTGTCAGCTCCTCCCTCAGGTGTCAGCTCCTCCCCAGGTATCAGCTCCTCCCCAGGTGTCAGCTCCTCCCTCAGGTCTCAGCTCCTCCCCAGGTATCAGCTCCTCCCCAGGTCTCAGCTCCTCCCCAGGTATCAGCTCCTCCCCAGGTGTCAGCTCCTTCCCCAGGTGTCAGCTCCTCCCCAGGTGTCAGCTCCTCCCTCAGGTCTCAGCTCCTCCCCAGGTCTCAGCTCCTTCCCCAGGTGTCAGCTCCTCCCCAGGTGTCAGTTCATCCTTCAGGTATTAGCTCCTCCCTCAGGTATGGCATCCAGTTCTGGATACTCTGGGAGAGAGCTGACAAAACAGAAAACCCACAGCGAGGGGGGCTATTCTGGATTTAGGGGTGCACCTTGTTAAGGGTTGAGGAGACCAAGAAGATTTAGGGGCACAGGTTGGTTATCTTTAGAGATCTGAGGAGTTCTTGGGTTAAAAGAAAGTAGCCCATGAACCAGGAGGTCACAGGTCAATTCCCTGTCAGGGCACAGGCCCGGGTGGGGCGGGTTGATCCCCTGTAGGGGGCGTGCAGGAGGCAGCCGATCCATGATTCTCTCTCATCATTGATGCTTCTCTCTCTCCCTCTCCTGTCCTCTCTGAAATCAATAAAAACATATAGATATAGATATAGTAGAGGCCCGGTGCACGAATTCTTGCACCCGTGGGGTCTCTCAGCCCAGCCTGCGCCCTCTCGCAGTCCGGGAGCGCTCAGGGGATGTCGGACTGATGGCTTAGGCCCGCTAGCCGTCTGTTGGACATCCTTAGCGCTGCCCCGGAGGTGCTAGAGGCTCCTGCCCCCACCGCTGTGCTCACCAGCTGCGAGCGGGGCTCATGGCTTCTGGCTGAGTGTGCTCCCACTCTGGTAGCGCACTGACCCCCAGCGGGCAAGTCCTCATTGCGTGCCTGCCCCTGGTGGTCAGCGTGCGTCATAGCAGCCAGTCTTGGCCCTGTTAGTTAAAGGAGAAAAAATAAGGAAAGTTATTTATTTCCATGGAAGTTGGAGAAGAGTGATTTCACCTTGTTTGGGGGAGCATTTCTGCGTCAGGAACGTGGTAACAGGCGTGACCTGCGTCAGAAAAGAGCAGATGCTCTGCTTATCCATCATTTATGCTGTGTTTTATCCCACGAGCACGTGAGCGCCTGCTTTCGGGGAGACCCTGGACCCAGCCCTGCACCCGGTAGGAATGGGGGCGCCATCATTGGAATGAGGGTGCCACCATCATGAAACTCAGGTATCAGAGAAGTGGGATGAGTTTGCAAAAAACAAACGAACGAGCAAACAAACAGCACGCGGGGTGTGAGGGAAAAGAGGAACCTAACCCCGTTTAGGAGCTTGGGAGGGTCTGGATAAGGGGGTGAAGCGTCAAACCTCGAAGAATGGCTGGTTCCTAGGGGGTTCGTAAGTATTTCTGAACACGAGACTAAATATAAAACTTGTTGGAGGATTTATTTTTAAAGGGAAAGATTTGGGTTAAGCCTATTCCGTTGTCTTTTTTTTCCTTGGTGCATCCAGGGCCAATGGATAGTAAACACGGTGCGGCTGGGCCTGGCGGCCACAGAGCCCAGAACCGGGTAAGCTCGTAAACCAAGTGTGTCTGAGTCCTGGTTTCACCTCGCCCGGGCCGTGCCGCGGGTCCACCCCCTTTACCTCCCCGTGGCGGGGACGGCGGTGCGTACGTCCATCCATTCCCTCCTTCGGGCCCGTGGAGGCCTGCCCCTCTGAGTTCTGTGTGAACATGCGCCTGTGCTCAGCCACCAAAGGTGGGTGGGCGTGGGCGCCCCACTTCTGGACGGAAAGCAGGGCAGTGAGATGTCACGAGGCCCGGGGACCCTTTGCCGCCGGAGTGGCCACGCGTTCTGGATGGAAGGCGCGGGGCCCGAGCCCCCTGCTGGGAAGGGGTGGCGGTGAGTAGCTCTCAACCACGTGGGACCAGTCAGTCACCAACCAAAGTGTTGTGTCTTTTTTGTTTGTTTGTTTTTCTTAATCCACGCCCCAGAGGAGAGCGTCGGCCTGCAGATGCAAAGGTCCCGGGTTCGATGCCGGTCCAGGACAGGTGCCTCGGTGGCAGGTTCCTGCCTGGGCTGGGGCCCCGGTCGGGGCACGTGCAGGAGGCAACCACTCATTGGGCTTCTCTCACACGGATGTTTCTCCCTCTTTCCCGCTCTCTCCCACTCGCCCTGAAAACCCACGGAAAAACATCCTCGGGGCAGGAGTCCCATAACAGCAAAGGAGTGCGTGGCCGCCTGCCTTACTTTTCTGTGTCCTCTGTGAGAGGCGGCGGAGCTGACCACGGGACATGTGTTTCCTCCTTAAAATGCTTCCCTCCGCGGCACGTGCGTGCGTGCGTGCGTGCGCGGGGCTCGCGGCCGGGTCCCCGGGAGGCGTCGGCGGGGCTGCAGGGACCGTTGTGTTTCTCCCAAGAACCGGGCGTGGCACAGCTCGGCCCCTCGTGAGCGCGTTCGCCGAGGGGACTGAGTTCGCCGCTCTCGGTTCACGTTGCTGGCGGAGCCTCTTCAGGATGAAAACGTCGGACTAAACGCGTGCCCGCCTCCTCCCTCCTCTCCCCAAGCTTCCCCGTCACGCGAGACGGGCGCAGGCAGCCTGCGAGTCCTCCGAGCGCCGGTGACCTCGCTCGGGTACGCACCCCTTTAAAGTCGCCTGATTTTCAGATGACGGAGAGATGCAAAGGAAAATGCCTTCGGAGCAAGTAAGGAGCCCAGATATGACCATGGAGCGTTCCCGCGTGGCGAGGAGGCGTGGGGCCGGTCCCGTGACCCAGGCGGTGTCAGCGCCTCGTACCTGGTTGAGGGTTAGACTCTTCCGTTCTTAAATACATTTTTTTTTTACATTTTTTATCCTCTCCCGAGGATATTTTTCCCGTTGATTCTTAGAGAGAGTGGAAAGGAGGAGAGAGAGACCCACCAACGTGAGAGAGACACATCGATGGGTGGCCTCCCACCGGCCGGGAGCCTGCCACCGAGGTACGTGCCCTTGACTGGCATCGAACTCGGGACGCTTCAGCCCGCAGGCCGACGCTGTGTCCACTGAGCTGAGCAGGCCCCCCGGGGCTCGGGTCCGTGTTCTGTCTACACGTCCTTTTGCTCAGGGATGGGGGTGGGTGTCGAAGAGGTGAAACACCTGTCAGCCAGTTTTGTCTTTTGCTCGGAACCTGTCTCTGAAGCCCAGACTCACCAAGCCAACGCCGTCTGCGGTTTCTGCCTCGACGTGTCCAATCCCGATGCTGCGCCATGGCCGCCCTGCCAGGGCCTCTCCCAAACCTCCCCGCCTCCCATCCCGCTGTTCACACGGGGAGACATGCATCCTTCCCATCGTCCCTCACTTTTTCTCCACGTCCAGTCGGTTTTCATCCACAGCCGGCGTGCCCTCCACCCCGTGCCTTCCGGCGGCTTCTCTGCGCCTCACTGCGGCTGATGCCCCTGCTGCTGGGCCTCCTTTGGCTTCTGGGGCCAGGGAAGTGTGTGTGGGAGCTGTAGAGGCTGCGGGGTGTTCCTGCAGCAACGTCCCCGGCTTTGTCCACTAGATGGCGCCAGAGCCCCCGCCAGGGGCACCTGCCACACGGAGTCTGCGGGCGGGCGGACACAGCTGGTCCTCAAGGACAGTCACCTGGCGGGGCCCTCGCTCCTGCCCAAGTCCCAGCGAGCTCCCATCTGGCCGATGACGAGAGACTCCTCATGGTGCCTCCCTTGCCTCTCGCCTCACTCCATCCATCCTGCCGTGGGACCGGCATGCGCTGCCCGGCAGCCCCCAGGCGCCCGCATGCTCACCATCACCTGGTGGTTGGTCCCCTTTATCATGAGCTCAGTGGCGGCAGACGGCTGGGCCCGGCGCCTCGGCCCCCAGCGAGCGCCTGTCTGGCTCTCAGGGGGGACCTGTAAGAGCCCGTGGGATGGGCAGCTCCTACACTGTGCAGCCTGCAGTTCACGAGGGCGTGTCCATCAGAGGGAACCAAATGACCAGCCCGTTTTCCCGTTGATTTCACTGAGAGCGCCCGCCTGGGCCAGCTCGTGTCTCCTGTCGCACTCGGACGTCCGCGCCGCGCTCTGTCTCAGGCCCAGCGGGGCCGGAATCCTGCCGGGGCGTCCTCCAGCGTCAGGGACGTGCTGCTGGGGCAGGGGCTCCTCTCCGCCTTTCGTGTGGCAGCACGTGGCCTCGCTCAGCTGTGCTCTCTCACGGGGAGCTGGGTGCCAACGTCGGGAGTCCCTGGACGAAACCCAACGCGTCTCACTCATCCCCACGCTCACATCCTCGCGTGACGGCCTGAGCGTGTAGAGAAACCCAGTCGGCGTGAAGGGCCGAACCACAGCTGGTGTTTCGCTGCTTCCAAATGTAGCGAGGCCCCCCCGAGAGCAAAGAGGGCATGTGGGGAGGCCTGGGCTGTACTCACACAGGCCCGCGGGCACTGGGCTCATGCCCGGCGGATGGGGCTGCTGCCCACGGCCCCTCCCGGACCTGAAAGCCGTCCCAGCACAGGCGGCTCCCACCCCAGCTGGTTCTCTTTGCTTGTAAACAAGGCAAGCGTGTCCTTAAGCTGGGGGCGTCTGTTGTGTGCACATTGCACACGCCAGGCGCTGTCCCAGGGGCTGTTACACGCGTGAATGCACTCAGTCCCGGTGGCGGCCTGGGGCGGTCAGGCTGCTCTGATGCAAAAGAGGAAGCAACAAATGAGAAAGCAAACGGCCACATGACAGAATCCACATTTGAGCTGAGTCTGGTGTTAGACTTCCTTTTTTTAAAAGAAGATGTTTGCCTTTTTACTGATGTCAGAGGGAGAGGAAGGGAGAGAGAGAAACATCAATGATGAGAGAGAATCACGGGTCGGCTGCCTCCTGACGCCTCCGACTGGGGATCGAGCCCGCAACCCAGGCAGGTGCCCTTGACCAGAATCGAACCCAGGACCCTTCAGTCCGCAGGCCGATGCTCTAGCCCCTGAGCCACGCCAGCTGGGACTAGAGCTTCCTTTGTTAAAAATGGATAAACCACACGATGAACCATCTCTCTGTATAAAAGCCTAAGCAACCGTTATGACCGGATGACCGGAACGACCAGACGACCGGACGACCAGTCACCATGACGCGCACCGACCACCAGACGCTCAATGCAGGAGCTGCCCCCCGGTGGTCAGTGCGCTCCCACGGCCAACCTCCCACGGCCCCTCCCCCCGGCCAGCTGGCCCTCCCTCCCATAGGCCCTGGTCGCTGACCAGGTTTTAAAATAAACTACCCGGTGGCGGTCAGTCCATTTGCAATGTCACACCCACATATCAAGCTCACGGAGTCCGTTACTACGAGGACAGGGACCGCATGGGAGAGCCTGGAGGTCAGGGGGGGCCCCTGAGACGTGACCCCGAAGTCTCAGCGCAGGAAGGGGGGTGGCCCAGCTGGTAACCATGTGTTCGGTTTGCGCCAGGCTGGCGTTTGCTCAGTGTTTCAATCACCACGGTGCTCAGCAACCCCCTTCGTTGAAGTCGTGAGTTTGGCAGGACTAAAGAAGTGCGCGGGAGCCTTAAGGACTGGTGTTCGGGAGCCAGTAACTGCCTCTTAAAAGGTAAAACGGAAACTTGTGGCCGTCACAGCCTCCTCATTTCTATTCAGCCCGCCCCCCCGCGGAGATTGCAGTCAAAGTCTCCCCGATACAGCACGCGGACGCCTTCCTGCTACATCTCAGAAAGCCAACCCCATTTCCGACGACGGCGCCTTGGTTTAATTCCCTCCTCGCCCCTCTCACTGGAAGCACTGTGCGTGGTTTAAATGGTTTCTTTTAAAAACCTTATTAAAGAAATGCATATCATTTCATTTTATCTTACTTTCTAGGGAACCCCACCCCCTTTCCCACCGTGCTGACCCCCAGGCGGGTCTCTCTGAGCAAAGCCCAGCTCTTCAGCACGCACGTGTGGCCCTCGCTTCAGCACACACGTGTGGCCCTCGCTTCAGCACGCACGTGTGGCCCTCGCTTCAGCACGCACGTGTGGCCCTCGCTTCAGCACGCACGTGTGGCCCTCGCTTCAGCACGCACGTGTGGCCCTCGCTTCAGCACGCACGTGTGGCCCTCGCTTCAGCACGCACGTGTGGCCCTCGCTTCAGCACGCACGTGTGGCCCTCGCTTCAGCACGCACGTGTGGCCCTCGCTTCAGCACGCACGTGTGGCCCTCGCTTCAGCACGCACGTGTGGCCCTCGCTTCAGCACGCACGTGTGGCCCTCGCTTCAGCACGCACGTGTGGCCCTCGCTTCAGCACGCACGTGTGGCCCTCGCTTCAGCACACATGTGGTCCTTGCTTTACCCCTTTGTTTCCACGGAACAACTTCCAACAGGACATCAGAGGTGACGGGAGGGACACCGGTCACGCGGCCGCCTCCTGAGTCCACTCCGGTGTAAGCAGGACAAATGTTGTGAAGAACGACGTGTGAGTTTAGGCCATAAAGCTACTAACTGGAGGCTTCCTATGTAGGATTCGCCATGTGTGGGCCCCTGAGGTGACCATGATGAAGCTGCCCCATGTCATGGGCACAGGACACAGCCAGTCACGGAGGGCGTCCGTGGCCCCAAATAGCCTTCCTTTTGCCTCTCCTCCCGTGACCACGCAGCGTCAGAGCAGCAGGAGGACCTGCTGACGACAGAGCCAAGACCCCCGTCTCCAACACGGGATTGCAGGCGCCTCTTCCCGACAACCCGGGGGAGCCGCAGGGTCCGTGACTCACAGCGAGCAGCGCTCCGGTCACAGCTGCCCACGGACGGAACAGGCGCCGGCCCGGCCCCGAGGGAGGAGTCTGAAAACAAAATTTATAAGACATCTCCTCACCTTCCCGCTTGGGAACTCACCTCTCTCCTCTTTACGATGCGTGTTTCTGGTCTGTCTTAGGAAGACAGCTCCTGTGCATCACTGACCGAGTCCAGGAGTTTCACACGATGACTCTGGCCTCGCCCCTACGGCCCTCCTCTCCTCTGCAGGGACAACCGTCCCCGACGCTGTCAGGAGCCCTCAGAGTTTGCCTCTGTATCTCACGACGGCACGCTTGGCTTTCAGTTTGCGTGCTGCGGTAGAATACTGGCCCCAAATATGTTATGTTCTAAGCCTCGCACACCGAACGTGTGGTGAGCGCCGGGGATCACAGGCCCCATCTGCCGGCCGTCAGGGAAGGAGAGCCACCTGGGCTGCCAGGTGACCCAGGCGCGCACCTGCCGGGAAGGTGACGGAGGCGGGAGGGCCCGGGTGAGAGTGATGCAGCGTGGGAGAGGCCCAGCCAGTGCTGGCGTGGGCGCCGGAGGAGCGGGGCAGCGTCCAGCAGCTGAGACGGTGGGAACCCGGATTTCCCCCGGGAACCTCCGGAGCGAGCAGGCGGCCGCGCGGGGAAAGGTAGGAGCCGTTCTCTCTTTCGTTGTATTTTGGGGAGTTTTCCTGCAGCGTTCCTGTTCCACCTGTGATGGACATGTGACGCTTTTCTCATGACGTGACTGTAGAGCCGGTGCCCCCTGGCCGTTGGCCGCTCGCCAGGTCTCGTTCTCTTCGCCAGCTGCTCCAGGGACCAGGCCTGGCTTTAAGGAGGTCACTGCGGCTGGAGGGGGGGACCCGGGGGCTGGGGGTCCTTGAGTCGGTGGCCCAGTGTGATCTCGTGGCGTGGGGGGCAGGGGCGGAGGGAGGAGAGGCAGGCGCCCACACTGTCGGGCAGCAGCTCCGTGGCCCGGTGTGATCTCGTGGCGTGGGGGGCAGGGGCGGAGGGAGGAGAGGCAGGCGCCCACACTGTCGGGCAGCAGCTCCGTGGCCCGGTGTGATCTCGTGGCGTGAGGGGCAGGGGCAGAGGGAGGAGAGGCAGCTGCCCACACTGTCGGGCAGCAGCTCCGTGGCCAGGTGTGATCTCGTGGAGTGAGGGGGCAGGGGCGGAGGGAGGAGAGGCAGCTGCCCACACTGTCGGGCAGCAGCTCTGTGGCCCGGTGTGATCTTGTGGAGTGGGGGGCAGGGGCGGAGGGAGGAGAGGCAGGCGCCCACACTGTCAGGCAGCAGCTCCGTGGCCCGGTGTGATCTCGTGGCGTGGGGGGCAGGGGCGGAGGGAGGAGAGGCAGGCGCCCACACTGTCGGGCAGCAGCTCCGTGGCCCGGTGTGATCTCGTGGCGTGGGGGGCAGGGGCGGAGGGAGGAGAGGCAGGCGCCCACACTGTCGGGCAGCAGCTCCGCGGACCTGGGTTGCCGAGGGAGGAGAAAGGTGTGAGGGCTCCTGGGTTAGGGAACCCGCTGGGCATCGGGGCCTTCACTGAAGCGGGCACAGATGAAGGCGTGATGGTGAACGCGGTGGTTTGGGCATTCTCACCTGCTGCCATCACGAGGTCACGACCTCCCGCCAGCACACACCTGAAGCCGTCTCACCACCGGTCCTGCGTCTGGAAAGGATTCAAACCCAACGTGGTTCTGAGGAGCCGTGTGGACCTTTGTGGGCGTTTCATTCGGGAGCCGGGGCCTGGGATTGGGTTGCGTGTCATGGACTCACGTTATTTAGGATCGTCCTTACCCATAGCTCTTTCTCTGAGCCTCAGCTCCTCATCACCGTTCAAAACCACTTCCTTCCTCTCTTTCCCTCCAACCGTCCTCCTCCAAAGCCCAAACCCAGCACCCCTCCTCCCCTGGCCGTGGAGCGGGGGAGCCCGTCGGGTTGGGGTGAGGTTCCCGGACCCGCCCCCCCCCACATCTCGCTTCATTACTCAGCACCTCACTCGCCTGGTACCCGCTGTCACTCTCCTCCATTCCCGTGTCTGACACTCTGGGACATAACTATTGGCCCCGGGCACGGATTCGTGCACATTGAAAGGAAGTTAAGTAGAAGAAATATTCTAACATCGCTATTCGCTCTTCTCTGTAATAGAAGCGTCAGAGATGAAAGAAAATTAGTAAAATGCATGTGAAAATAATATATAACTTGATTAATCAATAAACAATAACAACATGATACAACAACAAAGACATGATATAAAAACATGATATAAAAATGACATTGACAGAGGCCATGACTGATACAGTGATTAACCTTATTCTAATGTCTCCCTGTACAGCACATTCAGAGTGAAAACACTGTCAGAGCGCTTGACTAATGTCCCTTGTGATGAAGTATTTACAACTTGAACGTCACACACTTTTCAAACTCGAGAGAAAGCAACATAGAGCTGACCGTGTCCGAACACGGGTTCAGGTAGGAATATTCTTACTCCATCCAGAGCTTGTCCTTGTGATTTATTAACAGTCACCGCAAACACTGGCATCACGGGAAACTGTCTCCGAGTCGATTTAAATGGGAGGCCAGGGTCAGACGGGGACAAATCAAGTCTTGGAATCAGAACCTCTGATCCTGTTAATACTTCAGCTGCGATCATGTGAGTTCGCAATGTTTTGGTAATAAATCTGGTACCGTTACAAAGACCCCATTTACCATCAAGATTTCTCCGTAGCATGATGCTCGCACCACCTTTCAATTTCAGTTTCTGACACGGCATTCCCGAAGGAGCAGTACTGTTCAGAAATTCGATGGGAGCTTCATAGGTATCGCGCATACGCGA
Source organism: Corynorhinus townsendii (assembly GCA_026230045.1). NCBI lineage: Eukaryota > Metazoa > Chordata > Mammalia > Chiroptera > Vespertilionidae > Corynorhinus > Corynorhinus townsendii. The sequence goes on from JAPDVU010000002.1 coordinate 485,980, forward strand.
GTCAACGTTTATTTTTAAATTGGCCAGTGCGCGTCATATGTACCGGTCGGTCGGTCGGAAGGCCATATGGTCGGTCACTTAACCTTTTATATATATATAAATTGGCAGACGTAGGTAGCATTCCTATCAGGTAGAAAATACATATTTACTTAGTGAAGAAAGGAATTATATTTAGGCATTAGCATATTATTTTTCCATAATACATGTTTACTTAGTGAAGAAAGGAATTATATTTAGGCATCAGCATATTATTTTTCATAATACATATTTACTTAGTGAAGAAAGGAATTATATTTAGGCATCAGCGTATTACTTTTTCCATAATACATGTTTACTTAGTGAAGAAAGGAATTATATTTAGGCATCAGCGTATTATTTTTTCAAACTATACTTTTTAATGAAACTTTGCTGGATTTTCCAGTTTGAAATAATCTCTCCCATGTAGACCCTCCCAAACACATTCCCCTCCCTGGTTTTTAACGTCCACCTGTCACCAGCTACGTCACATGGAACGAGTCTCGTGCGTGTTATAGTCCTGCTCTGGCGTGTGCGTGTTTGCATCACCAACACTGATCCTGTGGTTTGGCTATGTAACGTGTGCCGCTGGCCTGGCTCAGGGGCTGAGTGTTGACCTCCGAGCCAGGAGGTCACGGTGGGGTTCTGGTCAGGGGTCCCCAGGGTGGGGCGTGCAGGAGGCAGCTGACCCAGGACTCTCTCTCATTGATGGTTCTGTCTCCCTCTCCCTCTCCCTCTCTCTCTGAAGTCGATAAAAACATGTTTTTGTTTTTTTAAGAAATAAAGTGTTCAAAAGCACGTCTCAAGCACACTGAGGCCTGAGTGGAGGAACGCATGCCCGGGCCGGCTTCCGTCCGTGCCCGGCCGCTGGTCTGCGTCTCCTCTGTGAGAAGCATGCCGACGCTGGCTGCCCGTCTGGGCCGTGCGCCAGTGTTATTTGCTTGGGGACAGGCCTGTGCCTTTCGCCGGTCTGTGTCCTTTATCCCATGTCCTGCTCGCACCCGTGGCTCATGCCGATTGCTTGCAATGCGTTTATTAATGAAGCCGAGCGGTCGCCGTCCCACAGGGCACCCACTCTGCCGCCTGCACAGCTCACCCTCAGGCCGCCACGCCAGCACCCACCGCGGCCGCGCGGCCTGGCGAGGGCCGAGGCCGCGGTGCCCCGGACGCTGCCCGTCCGCGAGAACGGGGGTACGGTTTTGTGTCTGTTCATAACGGATTTCGAAGCGTTAGCACTTGGTGGCCACCAGCAGCCTTGTTCTGGAGACACAGCCTTGGGGGGCGGCCTCCGTGTCTCATCTCATGCCCCGAGGAGGACTGGGAGCATTTTATCCATCCCTCAGGAAAGAAAAACTTCACCCGCTTTAAAGTGCAAACGGCCTCTGAAAACCACCTGGAAATGGCCGCACTGCCCGAGCAGGCCCTCCCGCGGAGAAGGAGAGGCCGCCTTTCACCGGAAGGGCAGCGGGCCTGCAGGAGGCGGACCTGCTCTAATCAACTCGGGAAAATCAGCGTTAACGAGACCCGGCCGCATGTCTTGAGGAAAGCACAGTGAGGATCTTTTCCTTCCAGACGAGTCGATAATTTGTGTTGATGTCTCCCGAGGCGCTTCTAATTAAAAACGGGGTGACACCCTGGGGCGGCGTATGCGCCCCCCGTCCCCCGCAGGTCTGGGCTCGGAGGGGATGTTCCTAACTGTCAGGTGGATCTCAGAAAAACGGGACTTGCACCCACCGGTGTGGCTAGGGGTTGAACTTTGACCTACGAACCAGGAGGTCAGGGTTCGATTCCCGGTCAGGGCACAGGCCGGGCTTGCAGGCTCCATCCCCAGTGGGGGGCGTGCAGGAGGCAGCCGGTCCGTGATGCTCTCTCATCGCGGATGTTTCTCTCCCTCCCCCTCCCTTCCTCTCTGAAATCGATAAAAATGTATTTAAAAACACAAACCAGCAGAAAAGATGTTTGAGTCTAATCTGAGTGTGGGAGCTGACGCTCCACGTTTCCCCTTCTCCCTCCTGGTAAATGTCATAACAAATGGAGCTCGTGCAGCCCTGGCCGGTGTGGCCCGGCGGACAGAGCGTCGGCCTGTGGACCGAAGGGTCCCGGGTTCGATTCCGGTCAAGGACGCGGACCTCGATTGCAGGCTCCTTCCTGGCCTGTGACCTGGTCGGGGCTCATGCAGGAGGCAGCCCATCGATATGTTCCTCGCACGTCGATGTTTCTCTCTGTCTCTCCCTCTCCCTTCCTCTCTCTCTAGGAGATCCACGGAGACAGATCCTCGGGTGAGGGTTAAAGAGAAAATGGCACTTGTGTAAACGGCTTTGCCAGGGGACCGTGACCAGGGAGCCGAGTTCTAACTCCGGCTCCGAATCTTAGACCACTGCACACGCGTGTCCTCCCACGCGGCCTCCTGCACCATGTGTGTGCGCGGCGTGAACTTGTGTGGTTTCTAACCCTGTGCTTGGGGCCTCTGTTGCAGAGGCTCAGTCTGCACTTTCCTCCCAGCCCCGGGCCGGCACGGGCTGGCTCAGGAGAGTGTCCGGCGCGCCGTGCAGCTCACTGAGCTTAGACAACAGCGGGGATGGTTCTGTGTGTGTGCGTGTGTGTGTGTGTGCGTGTGCGCGCGCATGTGTGTGCATGTGCGTGTGTGCGTGTGTGTGCGCGTGTGTGCATGTGAGCACGCGTGTCCCTCCCCTACCAAACGGACAGGCTTCTGGCTTTGAAAATCACGTCAGCTGAGCTGTAACCCTCAGCGGAGAAGGGATGGTGCGCACGTTGCCTGCAAGCTCGGGGATTCGCTACAGTGGGTGGGGGGGGAGGGGAAGCGGGGGGTGGGAAGGCAGCGATCCGTCTAGCAGGACCTCGGTGTCATGTGACTTTGGGTCATCAATCTAACACATTCACAGGAGACTCCAGGACTGTGATGGTGATGAGAATGATGAGGGCAGAGGCGGGAGAGCGTGTGGCGTGAAAGCAGAGCAGGTGGGGGCATTGCAAAGCAGAGACGGACAGCGAGAGCGGGCCTGGGGTGGCTCACCTGGGGCGCGAGGGGCCAGCCCCACAGGTAGCGGGGGAGGGGTGGGGAGGGGGGCGGAGGGGGGAGCAGGGCTGTGTGTCCCGGGCTGTGGGTCAGGCCTCCCAGAGCAGCTTCTTGAATGGCCACAGCGCTAACCCTTGGAGGCTTGCCATCCTCGTCACATCCGTTTCCCGGGCCACTGCCAAGGGCCTCACACTGGGCGGCGTAACCACAGCTCGGGGGCCAAGAGCCGGGAATCGAGGTGTGGGCCCCCCGTCCCTCGGCGTCTGGAGGGTCCAGGCGGGGGCTCGGGCGCATCGCTCCTCCCTTCCCCCACGTCCGCTCCTGTCCGTGCCCACGTGTTTCTCTCCTCTGTCTGTGGGGTGACGTCCCTCCCCGTCCTCTCTGTGGGCCTCTCCTCAGGAAGACGCCAGTCTCTGCGGACAGGGCCCCTCCTCCGGTCTGACCTCGTCTCTCATTCACTGACTACCGCCCGGCGGGCGGGGCTCAGCGGCTGAGCGTCCACCTATGAACCAGGAGGTCACAGTTCGCTTCCCAGTGAGGACACAGGCCCGGGTGGCGGCCCGATCCCCAACAGGAGGCGTGCAGGAGGCGGCCGGTCCAGGATTCTCTCTCATCATGGGTGTTTCTCCCCCTCCCTTCCTCTCTGACATCAATAAAAAAAATTTTTTTTAAATAAAAAGATAAACGCACAAGTGAGTCGACATCCTAGGAGCTTGTTTGCACAAGCTTCTGCGGGTCTCCTTCCGTGTCCAAAAGTGACGGTGACGACGGAGTCGGCCAGAAATAAACATAAACAGGCCCTGGGCTCTGCAGTTGGGCGGTGAGACTCCGCTCCGCGTCGCACGGTGTTTGTGGGACGGTGTCCTCGATGCCCGGGGCAGCTCCGCTTCCGGCCACAGACGGTGCGGCCGTCCTGGGCTGGCGGCTTCTACTCCGAATGAGGCCTGAGCAAACCTCTAAACAAAGAATCGGAAATCTGTCCTCCCCCAGACCTCCCCGGGTTACAAGCTGTTAACATGAGATCGTCTCATCTTCCCGCTCTGCCCCTCTTTCTCTCTCTCTAGCTGGTGCTGCGCTCTTCACAGGCGCTTTGAAGTAAGAGCACCTTCCGCCTCTTTTCTCTGTTTCCCAAAACAGCTTTCGTATGTGGGACCACGGAGCCGGGAGCGAACTCTGACGCCTGGCGGGGAGCCGAGTCACGGGGCGCACCTGCAGGGATGAAGAGAGACGTCCGCGTGCAGACATCAGCGCGGCGATGTCTTTCCAAACGTTTTTGGGAAGGGGAGGGTATCTTCTCCGCATTAGTGGTATTGTTATGAGTTCGGTCTGTGCTGCAAATCGGAACTTACAGCTACGGCCCGTGCTGCTTTTTAAAAAGGGGCCTCCCAGAAGGTTTGCGTTTCTGCAAACGAAAGAGAAGGTGAGCTGTGGACTGTGGTGGAGGCTTAGCAAGCGAGGGAAAACGCCCCTTTCCCGGCCTCATTCTCTCCTCTGGCATCACGGCCCGGGGCCCGAGGCAGCCAGGCAGGGGTCCCCGCGGAGGCCCAGGCCCCTGCACGCTGCCTGCTTCCTGCTGTCCTGGTTTTTTGTTTGTTTTGTTTCTGTTTTAATATGTTTTTATTGATGTCAGAGCAGAAGGGAGAGGGAGAGAGAGACAGAAACATCCATGATGAGAGAGCATCATGGATCGGCTGCCTCCTGCACGCCCCCTGCCCCCCGCCCACTGGGGATGGAGCCCACAATCCGGGCCTGTGCCCTGACCGGAATCGAACCCGGGACCCTTCAGTCCGAAGGCTGACGCTCTGTCCACTGAGCCACACCGGCCAGGGCCCTCTCCTCCTGTTTTCCTCCGGACGTCTCCTGTCAGTTGTTACCAACCTACTCTCACCGGAGACGAGTAACCGACTTCGTTCCCTCCCCCCGTTCCCCGTGGGATTCCTCGTGGGGTTCCCTGCGGGGAGAGGCGTCCTCAGGGCCGGACCCCAGCCCGATCTTGGCGTGCGTCAGACGCCCCATAAACGTTGGCGGTGTCAGCGAGGAGCCGTGGAGAATGAGGGAAACGAACACACACGGAACACACGTGCAAAACGACACGACAAGAGAGCCAGCGCCGGGGTTCACGCTGCCTTCACGCCGCTGAGTCCCGTGACCGCGGTAACGGCCGTCTGTCTGCTCTCGTCCCCGGACCTGGCGGCTGGGATGCTCCGGCCAGCGGCCTTGCAGTCACTGGTCCTGCCTCTCCCCCTAAAGGAGGGATGATCTCAACCCAGCGATGGGCCCCTCCTTCCTGCCTGAAGGGAAAGCCTGCAGGGAGGGTCCCTGGGTCTGGCCGGTGATCGGGGCTGATCTGGGGGTGACGGGCGGGGCGGTCACCGGCACGCACCTCGGCTGCAGGCTCCTCACCAGCCCGGTCGGGGCGCGTGCAGGAGGTATCCCTCACATCCATGTTTCTCTCCGTCTCTCCCTCTCTCCTCCACGCTCCCTAAAAATTAATGGAAAAATATCCTCAGATGAGGATTCAAAATAAAACAAAACTAGAGGTAGTGTTTCATAAGCAAATTGGACCGTTGATGTTTTTAAACTGTAAAATCTCCTGAGTTTTAGAAATTCATTAAAAAATTTTGAAAACATAGTGTGACTGTCTCTCAGCCCAGGTCCCAAGTGCACACACCGGCAAGCGCTTGTCCTTAGGAGTCTGTGTGCCCCCACATTTGCCAAACACTCCCCACAGCTCCGGCACTGTGGAACCGCTCTCAAAGTCATGAATAAAACAAAGCCCTCTCTCAAAGGTCAGGGGTCAGGAGGGCATAGGTCATGGCATTTGCCAGGCAGACACGTCCTGGGACATTGTATTTTGATTGGATTGGACGATGGAGCCTACATCGAACAGTAATCGCCGTGTAAAAACGGGACAAGATAACAGCAAAAATTCCTATAAAGCGATAAAGGTAAATGCAGTACTCCGTGGCTGCCCTCTTCCCACACACACACACACGTGCACACACGTGGGCGTGGGCGAGCAGAACAGGCGCTGCTCTCTGTGTTCGGACGCCAACAAGCCGCCGCCACGCCCCACTGCCGCTGAGAAATATGTTTGTGGGCCTGGCTCCAAAGCAGTGCTCCGTGAGGACATTCACAGGTTCTCAGTCGAGCGCGGACGCCAACACACGTGTCGCTCTGACCTTCATGAGGAGCCCGTCGCCGTTTCAAATCTCCGATGAGGGGCAGCATCGAAACACGGAGTCGCTGCTGAAGAGACAAAAAGAGGCGCAAGGAAAAGTCACCCCAGAGGCCGGCCGGCGTGGCTCCGCGGCAGAGCGGCGACCACGGAGCCAGGAGGTCACGGTTCCGGTCCCACTCCGGGGCACAGGCCTGGGTCTCCGGCTCGGTCCCCAGCAGGGGGCGTGCAGGAGGCGGCCGCTCCGTGATTCTCTCTCATCACGGACGTTTCTCTCTCTCTCCCTCTCCCTTCCTCTCTGACGTCATGGAAAGCATATTTACAGAAATAACCATGATTCTATAGTTTTAAAGTGGAACCAGTCGCCTGCGGAGGACGGCAGTAACCACGCTGTTCTCGGTCTTATGTCTCCTTCCTGGTTTATTTCTCTTTCTCTGAAAACGAGGGCATGTTTCTGTGGCATCAGGAATCCTTCTGTTTCTGTAAATCTAGGCAACCTCTCGCAAAATTGCTTTTTCCTATTCATTCATTCATTCGTTCGTTCGTTCGTTCATTTGTTCACTCACGCGTGCACGCACGCACTGGTCCCTTCTTATTTCCGGGCGCCCCAGGTCTGTCGTCGCCGAAGGAATGGGCCCCGTGGCGAGGGCACCTTTAGCAGAAAGGAAGGGTGCGTGTAAGCATGTCACTGTTTATCTCACGTTCAAGGGCCGGAGGTCACGTGGTTAGTGACACGGACTGACACAGACTGTTTAAGGAAGTAACTCTCGCCCCACCCGCTCGTTAGCGAGGGTGCCTCGCGGAGAGTCACGCATGGGATGTCAGATCCGCCCGGGGCTGGCCCTGCGTGGAAACAGGATCCCGGGAGACCAGGGCGCACGTTGGTGTTCGGTCCAGCGACGGCGTCGGTCAGAGAAGAGGCGGCGTAAACCAATGGACCCACTGCGTCCACGCGGATCTGACGTGGCTCCTGGATTCCCGTGGGTCGCTGCTCAGCTGTGGCGCCGAACCCGTGGTACAGAACCCCCCCGACCTCCGCCCCCCCGACCTCCGACCCCCACGCCCCTGCCGAAGAACAGCTGTTCTGAACCAGGCGGTGAAAGGGAATGTTCGTTCTTAAAGAGCAGACCGAGGCCGCCCAGCCCAGCACGGGCTCCGGGGAGCGGGCCCTCCCGTCGGCCGCCACGCTCCTTCCCGCCTCGGGAGCTGCCCAGCGAGGCACTCAGTCCACTGTGTGTGTGTTTATTGATCTGAGAGAGAGGAAGAGGGAGAGGGAGGGAGCGGGAGGGAGGGAGAGAGAGATAGAGACATCAGTGATGAGAGAGAATCATGGACCGGCTGCCTCCCGCACGCCCCACCCTGGGGATGGAGCCTGCAACCCGGGCCTGTGCCCTGACCGGGAATCGAACCCTGACCTCCTGGTTCCTAGGTCGATGCTCAACCCCTGAGCCACACCGGTCAGGCTTTCTAAGGTGATGGGTGTGTTTTTTTTTTTAATCGATTCTAACAATCCACTTGGAAATACCATCGTTGGGAAGGTTTGGGGGGAAATAAAACTGCAGGGGGTCACAGTTGGATTCCCAGGCAAACAGCAGCGGCTTCTGGGAACTCCCTCGTGGGGCCTGCCACGGTGCCGATTGTCTGAGGGGAACCCAACAAAAGACAGAGAGGAGCCCGGCCAGGCGTGGCTCAGTGGTCGGGCGTCGACCTGCGTTCCTGATTTACGTAAAAAGGGGCCCCCCCTTCAGAGGGTAAGGGGCTCAGCTGAGGGAGCCAGGGCCAGGCGGCCAGGCAGAGGTGAGGCGGTGGCGGGGTTCTACTGTAAATGTCTATTCATTTAAAATGGCCCCCTCTCTGCCCCTCCCATTTCTCTTCCTCTGTCCTCCTTCCTTCATTTCTCTCTCCTTCTTTTCTTTGTATGTTTTTATTGATGTCAGAGAGGCAGGGAGAGGGGGAGAGAGAGAGAGAAACATCAGTGATGAGAGAGAATCATTGATCGGCGGCCTCCTGCACGCCCCACACTGGGGATGGAGCCCGCAACCCAGGCCTGTGCCCCGACCGGGAATCGAACCCTGACCTCCTGGCTCCTAGGTCGATGCTCAGTCACTGAGCCGCGCGGCCAGGCCACTTGCTCACGTTCCAGGCGGCCGGGGCCGCCGTGCGAAGGGGCGAGCATGATCCCGCTGCCCAGCAAGAGGAAGTGCCCGGGTTCCTGAAACTTTCTGTCCGGTAAGAGCAGAGCCCGTCCCACCGGGGAGTGTGTGCACGGCGTCGGTGAGCAGATGGCCCCGCACACGCCCAGCTGCTCGGAGGGCTCGTGCTCTCTCCACGGAGCGAATTCACTGCCGCAGGAGCAGCCGGCGGCGCAGAGACGGTAACCTTGGAGAGTCGGGTTTCCTGGCCCAGGTCCCGGCTGCCCAGGGCGCCCTTCCGCAGCCCGCTGCATGCTGTGCCCGCGTCCGTCCGACGAGGTTAACTCACCAGCGCAGTCACGTCCGCTGGTGCGTGTCTGTCACCTGCTCAGCCTGGGAGGGTCCGGCCTCACTGTGAAGGGGACGCGAGTGTGTGGACGCCCCAGTCCCTGCAGCTGAAAACGCCACGAGAGCAAAACTATTGTAGATCGCAGCGTCCCAAGTGTCTGTCATACCTGGGGATGTAGCGCAAATGTTTACCCAGGGTAGAAGCCGTCCAGTTATACCCCAAAGGATAAAACGCGCAAACGTGACCTTCCGATTCATCCTTTCCTACGGATTCCACCCTTACAAAAGCAGCCGTCGGCAAACCATCCCGCTGGATGGAGAGTCCCCTCCTTTCATTTCTCTCCTGGTTTTTAGACGCCGACGTGACTGCGTGAAAATGATTTCAAAGTGATATTCACCTTTGTTATTAAAACCTGGCTTATGAACTGTTAGTAGTGTTAATTACCTAAAGACAACATCTGAATCCCTCTTGAACATGCTTTGTAGCAGCCGTGTTCTGAAAGAAACATTGTTTTTACTCATTGCCTATACAATCCTATGTAATAAAAATCCATATAATAAAAGCCTGAGATGCTAAGTGTCTGTCTCATCTTCCAATTGGCTGTTCCACCAATCAAAGTGTAATATGCTAATGAGATGCTAAAGCCACTCAACCGCTCGCTATGACGTGCACTGACCACCAGGGGGCAGATGCTCCGACCGGTAGGTTAGCTTGCTGCTGGGGTCTGGCCAATCGGGATTGAGCGAGACGGGCCAGACACGCCCTGGAGACCCCTCTCGGTCCCTCCCCAGCTGGCCAACCTCCCGCATCCCTCCCCAGCCCCTATCTTGCACCAGTGGGGTCCCTCGGCCTGGCCTGCGCCCTCTCGCCATCCGGGACCCCTCGGGGGATGTCAGAGAGCCGGTGTCGGCCGATCCCGCAGGCCAGACCCAGGGACCCTGCTGGTGCATGAATTTTACGGTAATAAAATAGCCACTTTCCATGAGAATAATTAGACAATTTTAGAATTACATTAGACTCTTGGGAAATAAAAATATATTAGACATTAAATATATTTTGAAGACATTAATACATTTAAAATATAGGCTAACTCTAAAGACTCCAAGCTTCAAATAATATTCTCCGCATCATCTTTCCTTCGTTCGGGAAATTGTGTATGAGGGGAGATTTCTTTGTGTTTTTCTCTCCTATGAAATGAGAGCATTGGTTGACGGGTTGGGCTCAGTTCAGCTCAGTAACCTTTTGTCCTTCCCTAGTGAGCTAGTTGGCAGCTAATTCTCGTTCTTTTAAAAAAATATTTCTATTGATTTCAGAGAGGAAGGGAGAAGGGAGAGAGAGAGAGAAACATCAAAGGTGAGAATCATCGACCGGCTGCCTCCTGCACGCCCCACCCTGGGGACTGAGCCCACAACCCGGGCATGTGCCCTTGACCGGAATCGAACCCGGGACCTTCAGTCCGCAGGCCGACGCTCTACCCACTGAGCCACACCAGCCAGGGCGCTAATTCTCATTTCCAGCTTCAGTTCCTTCTGCCAAAATCTGACGCACCCGTGGGCGTCAGATAAAATCAGGGCATCAAAGCAGGGGGTGTTCCCCCACGCCGCGGAGGGATGGAGCTGCAGACACTGTATGTCGGTCCTTCTCCTTCCCGGGGGACCCCTCCCTGCTCCTCAAGGTCAGGGACCTGTTCTCCCCACACTCAGCTCAGGGTCCTGAAGAGGGGGTGGGAGGAGCAGCGTGTGCACAGCCTCGGCCATTGCTGCCTCACACTCCCCCCGTGGTCCTGCCAGGCCGGCGGGGTGTCTGTGAGAAGACCCCCCGGGGGCGCCTCAGCAAAGGGCCTTGAGGAGGCACAGCGGAGGCTGCGTGCCGCAGAATCACGTGGCCCAGGCCGGCAGGCAGCCCGAGCTCCGGGAGGTCCCGGGGACGACGTGGCTGAGCCCTGCCCTATCCGGCGGACACGACAGAAGCGTGTGCTCTCTACGACGAAATAGTCCTCCTCGGATACCGACAATCGCTCACGTGAGCACAGCACCCCTCCTCCCTGACCCTGCCTGTCCGCGAGCTCCGTGGTGCGGACCGCCCAGGGCTCAGTGCCCGCTCCTGTGACGTGGTGGCTGCTAATCCTCAGCGAGGTCGTTCCTCCGCTGGTGTCCAGAGAGCGTGGAGGGGAGGGAGACAGAGAGACGGCCATGCTTGCCTCCCACGTGTGCCCCAAACCGGCCAGCGCGGTGTCCAAGGACGTTGACTCTCTCTCGAGTGAGCCAGCTGCCTGCCCTCTGAGAATGCGACGTGGCTCTGCAGGTCTTCCCTAAACCGGGAAAATAGACCCAAGTCCGACCAGCGGCCTTCGAACCGCGTTCCTGCTTAACTCTCTGCTCGGACTGGAGCGCCACAGACCTGCGTGCTGCGCCTTGGACTCAGGGGGGCTGGGGCCCCGGAGGGGCTGGGCACCGGGAGGAGGTGGGATTGTGTCTCCGGAGGCTCACCCTCCTCTGGGATCGGGTGCTCTCAGGGTGGCCCAGGAGCAGCTGTGGGACATCAGCGGGGGCTCGGGGAGCAATGCAGGGTCTCAGACCGAATAGGAGCTGCTTAGTCAGAACCTGGCTTCTACCAGGTTCCCCCGGTGATCTTCAGGCAGGTGAGTGTGAGCAGCACGGCACCACCCACATCCACACCTATACCTATACCTGTACCTACACCCACACCTATATCCACACCTGTACCTACACCCACACCTATACCTACACCTGTACCTACATCCATACCTATACCTACACCTGTACCTACACGCACACCTATCCTACACTGTACCTACACGCACACCTATCCTACACTGTACCTACACGCACACCTATACCTACACTGTACCTACACCCACACCTATACCTACACTGTACCTACACCCACACCTATACCTACACCTGTACCGACATCCACACCTATACCTACACCTGTACCTACATCCACACCTATATCCACACCTATATCCAAATCTACATCCACATCTATATCCATATCTATATCTAATCTATATCTAATCTGTATCCAAATCTATATTCAAATCTATATCCAAATCTATATCAAAATTTATATCCTAATCTATAACTAATCTGTATCCAAATGTACATCTATATCCAAATCTATATATAATCTATATCTAATCTATATTCAAATCTGTATCTACGTCTAATCTATATCCAAATCCATATCCTAATCTATATCTAATCTATATCTATGTCCAAGTCCATATCTAATCTTCTCTAAGAAACACACACACACACACACACACACACACACACGCACACGCACACACACACACACACACTCTTGTGCGTGCTCCAATCTGGGCTGCCTTTTGGGATAATTCCTGTTTTGTGGCCTAAAAGTGCTCACAATCCTTCAGGAAAGGAAGGAAGGAAGGAAGGAAGGAAGGAAGGAAGGAAGGAAGGAAGGAAGGAAGGAAGGAAGGAAGGAAGGAAGGAAGGAAGGAAGCCTCAGGTCTGAGCGATGCTGCTGTGGGAAGGGAACCGAGGGTGCGCGGCGGAAATAGTCCATCCCGAGGGCGCTTGGAAGGCTGTGTCTAAGCAGCAGCCTTTGGTCAGGACCTGCCTGCGGCTGTGGGAGGGCAGTGACAGGCCCTGCAGCAGGGCAGCGGGAATGACCACAGGCTCCCAGGTGTCCTGCTCCAAGGTCACCACTGCTTCCCTGTGACCACAGGGCCGGTGTGCCCAGGGCCGAGGGAGCGCGAGGCTGGACAGTGACGGGGGCCAGCTCATCCGCGGCCTCGCGCCCGGAGCAGGAACGGGGGTGTCACGGACGTGGTGTCTGAATCACAAAGCCCGGCTATCTGGTTGAGAAGGAACCTCCGCCCGCCCACCCCCTCCAGACGCTCAGCATGAGCGAGCTGGTGAAGAGCACTCCCATGGAACGCAGAGCGGAGGGGTCGGCGGCGTGGGCTGGGATAACCCAGGAGGGCTTTCAGGAGGAGGTGGCAGACGAGATGCATTTTAGGCCGAATGTTCTGATTCTGCTCAAGGCTCGGGCGGCCGAGGACAGAGGGAGAGGAACTCCCGTCTCAAAGCCCAGGTGAATCCGACGATTCGATAAAACAGTCACAGAAGTTGAGTGTCCCTGGATCCTGGCTGAGCCAGACGTCAGTTACCACAGGCAAGTCACGGCGTGGCATCTGAACCTGAAGACCACCCACAGTGCGCACTTCCATCTCGTGCTTCGTAAGGGGGAGAAGCTGTCGGTGATAATATTTCCCGTCGTTAATTATAAGATGCCCCTTGGCTTCAGAACTGCTGAGACATGAAAAAAACACATAAACAGGAAATGAACTGTCTAAACAAACAGTCATATCCTTTGCATTTGGCCATAAAAAGGTTCCGTGTTTCTTTTTCTCCAAACGAGCGACTCATCTGAGTTAGTTCCAAAGATGCCGGCTTATATAAAAGGCAGGGACGGCCCAGGTGGATACGCAGATGACCTGCCAGGAGCCCAGCTGGGGCGGATGGAGCACAACGTCATCACCCAGCGGGCAGCACCCACGTGCCCGGCGGCCTGAGCGGAGGTGGCGAGGGAGGGAACGCTGCCAGTTCAGCTCGCTGCTGTGAGGCTTCTGTCTGAGTGCCAGGGGGGTTTGAGGTGAAATCCTGCCGTTTGCAACAAGGTGGCGGCGGCCTGACCGTGTGCTGAGCAAATTAAGTCGCAGGGAAGAGGACAAGAACCCTATCAGTTCACTCACCTGTGGGATGCAAACCAGAAAGCAAGCAAGCAGGCACCCAAACACCCGCACAGACACAGACAACAGTGTGGGGGTTACCAGCGGGGAGGGGGTCCAATGTATGGGGACGAAGGAGACTAGACTTGGGCTGGTGGGCAACAGTGTAACACGCGGAGGATGTACCGTTAGAACTGTGCGGCTGAAACAATGTAACCAATAGTAACCAACAGCACCCACCAAGGTCACCCCAACGCGTTGACCTTTGAAAAGTGGCCTCCCTTACCTGCTGGGCTCTGACAGTTCCACGCGCTGGTCATTCCTCCTCAGCGCCTGGCCAGGAGGCGGGAAGAAAGACAGTTCCTTCTTTCTGTTCTTAATTATTCCCCTTGCTCCCGTGTACTCCGAAAAGAACCACCTCGGGACGCGGACGTCTGCTGCTGTAAATGCAAATCTCCAATTAGGAGGCTCCGTGCCTGGGACTCTGACAGGTTTCGCTTATTCTCCCCACAAATTGGCCAACTTGCGGGCTTAGCTGTTGCATGATAGCTCCACGGGTCACCCTGATCTCGTTTGGTCTGACAGTTTTGGGGGGAAACACAGTTTGATTATTTTTCTATCAAAGAGGCCCAGCCATCATTTTATTCGTGGGAAGAGCAGGCCGTGGGCTGGGTTCAGCCTCAGGGTCTCCAGGAGCTGGAGGTCAGGGTTACTTGGCTGTTTCTGCATCCACGCTCCCCTCGGAGAGCCATCTAGCAGGTGAGGTTGATGTCAGAGAGGAAGGGAGAGGGAGACCGAGATAGAAAGGTCAGTGAGGAGGGAGACTCATGGACCGGCGGCCTCCTGCACGCCCCACGCTGGGGATGGAGCCCGCAACCCGGGCCTGTGCTCTGACCGGGCATCGAACCCTGACCTCCTGGTTCCCAGGTCCATGCCCAACCACTGAGCCACACTGGCTGGCCCAATAAAGATGGAAAACCCTGTGCCCCAGATAAATGCCTCTAATTTGAGGTAAATTTATAAATTATCCCCTCATCAAAAGATAATGTGAGATTATTGATGCACTTTATAAATTTTAGTCTTCCTTTTCTTTACCAATTATAAAACTTATATATATACACGAGAGGCCCAGGGCACAAAATTTGTGCACAGGTAGGGTCCCTAGGTCTGGCTGGCGATCAGGGCCAGTCTGTGGGGCGACTGAGGGGCCCCCACTGGCATCCATCTTGGCTGGCCTGGGGCCTGCAGGTTGGGGGCAGATCCTGCATTGAGCATCTGCCCCCTGGTGGTCAGTGCGCGTCATAGCCAGTGGTCGTTCCAGCCGTCATTCCGCCGTCTGGTCGATTTGCATATTAGGCTTTTATTATATAGGATAATGTATTTTCTAAGATTTTAGAATCCAATGTGTATCTGACTTAATTAACTTGTTAGGGAAATGCAAAGACATATTTATCTCGTCTGGTACCATTCCAGATGAAGATATTTTCCTTGATTCTTCAAATTACACGTGAAGGAGACACATGATCGCTGCTTGCAGTCCATCTGTGATCCCTAATTCGTTTTGGTCACCAGGGTCTCCTCCCCGTGCCTTGTCAACCCTGAGCAAATAAGTGTGTGAAGTCGATTTCCATGGATGTTCAGTTCCCTAGGGGTCACCGTATGAGGACGTGATACGGCATGACCTTGCCAGGTAACAAGTCAGAAAGAGACGAATTTGGGCGTGTTTGGCTTCATGCAATGAGCAGCAGCGCCAGCAACACCTTAAATGTGGGGCGAGTCTGTGCTGCCCGTGGGGAGGCCTTTAAAGGGGGTGCGGGTGCAGGGAGCGGGGCGCTGGCTCCCAGGGGTCCAACTGTGTGTGAGGGCACGGGTTTTTGTGCACGTGTGAGTGTGTACATGTGAGTGCATGTGTGCACAGATGTGAGTGTTGTGCCAGTGTGTGCATGTGAGTGTGTGCATGTGTACGTGTGTGTGTGTGTGCGCGCGCGCGTGTGTGTGGCTTTTAGCGGCAGATGTGCTGACGATGAGCAGTAGCTGCGTGCAGAATGCCTGGCGGGTGGATCCTGTTTCTGGCCCTGGAGCAGCTGGCGGTGTGAGGAAAGTGACCGGCAGAGTCACGTTCCGGGTGCCGCGGCCGAGTGACGTCACAGCCCACGGAGACGGAGTCCCTGCGCTGTGCCGTCTTTGTCCCCTCGCCTGGCCCTGGCATCGACGCCGCGATGTTTAATGCGTGAACGTCGATCTGGTGAGTAGACCTCCGGCTACACCAGCGACAAAAGCATCGCTTTGCTCGCGCCTGCGCCAGTCCGTGGTGGTGCAACACACGGACACGGAAACTAAGTTCTCGCGGCTCATGCCTGTGTAGCTCCAGGATTGTGCTTCCGTCTGGCGTTCTGCTAAAGGGATCGGTTTAGCTCAGATTTGCTCAAAGATCAAATCGGGGCAGATACCGGGGTGTCTATTCTCCAACGTTGTCTGTCTCTCCCAAGAAAGCTTGTATTTTCACTATATTTTAAATTATATGTTTATTGATTTCAGGAGGAAGGGAGAGGGAGAGAGAGAGAAACATCAGTGATGAGAGAACCATGGGTCGGCTGCCTCCTGCACGCCCCCCACTGGGGACCGAGTCTGCAACCCGGGCCTGTGCCCTTGACCAGGAATCGAACCCTGACCTCCTGGCTCACAGGGCGACACTCAGCCCCTGAGCCACACAGCTGGGCCCCAAGAAAGCTTCTAAAGTTCAGTCCATCACCCCGGCCTCTTCTTCCCGTTTTACTGGATTCGGTGAATGGCTACTTGATTTTCTTCTTCTTGAGAACCCGCTGGTCCCGGGTGGACATGCCCTCGTCTCAGACATGTTTCCTCCTCTCCGCTCCGAAGCCGTCTGTTTCCTGTCTGTTTCCCTGTGACTGCCTCCGGCTCCTCGCGAGGCAGCGGTGGGAAGGTCACGGCCTCTCCGCTCGGGCTGCGTCTTGGAAAGAGAGAAGAATGAAGCTGTTTCCCGCTCAGGGAACTGTCCGCATTTCCTCGGGGAGAAAAAACAGTCGTTTCACCCAAAATGCCCGGATGCCCGGGCTCAGGAGAGCGAATAAAGGGCAAAAGTGGGCTTTCGAAGGCCGCGCTGGGCCCTGGGGTTGGTTTTAGCCACTGTGAGACTCCCTGAAGCAAAAACGGGGAAATACAGACAAAATGGGGCGGGGAATCTCTGCCTTGAGTTCAAGTGCAGCGACGGCAGCCAGGGTCCTGGTAAAGCAAAAGACAGAAAAGATGCCAATTCTTTCCAGGACGTGTGAGCTCCCAAGTTAAACACGGGGTTCGCCCGGCCGGTGGCTCCGTGGTTACACCGGGGCTGCGGGCTCGATCCCCAGGGTGGGGCTGCAGGAGGCAGCCGACCCACGATCCTCTCATCACGATGTCTCTCTCTCTCCCTCTCCCTTCCTCTCCGACATCCGTACAAACGTATTTTTAAAAGAAGGTCCCCGGCCCGCTGGTTAGATTTACCGGAGGCGGACTCCGTGTCAGAACCGTGCTCTCACCTCTGTCCATAGGACCTTCGTCTCACCGGTTCCCGCCTCACCTACCGCGTTCTGAACTCGCCCCGCCCAACCCGGCCGGCGCCCAGCCGGCAGCTGAGAAAGAGAACGCGTTCGCAGGGCGCTCTGTGTGACCAGTACGGAGAGCAGCAGTGATGCGGTCCCTCAGGAGGCTCCGTTCTAGACCATTGTTTCCCTCGTGGGTGTAATCTCTTCCTAGACCTCCCACTCGCTCTGTGTCCCTCCGTCTGCCTGTGTCCCTCTGTCTGCCTGTGTCCCTCTGTCTGCCTGTGTCCCTCTGTCTGTCTGTGTCCCTGTCTGTCTGTGTCCCTCTGTCTGCCTGTGTCCCTCCGTCTGTCTGTGTCCCTCTGTCTGCCTGTGTCCCTCTGTCTGTGTCCCTCTGTCTGTCTGTGTCCCTCTGTCTGTCTGTGTCCCTCTGTCTGTCTGTGTCCCTCCGTCTGCCTGTGTCCCTCCTTCTGTCTGTATCCCTCTGTTTGCCTGTGTCCCTCCGTCTGTCTGTGTCCCTCTGTCTGCCTGTGTCCCTCTGTCTGCCTGTGTCCCTCCGTCTGTCTGTGTCCCTCTGTCTGCCTGTGTCCCTCTGTCTGCCTGTGTCCCTCCGTCTGTCTGTGTCCCTCTGTCTGCCTGTGTCCCTCTGTCTGTCTGTGTCCCTCTGTCTGCCTGTGTCCCTCTGTCTGTCTGTGTCCCTCCGTCTGTCTGTATCCCTCTGTCTGTGTCCCTCTGTCTGCCTGTGTCCCTCTGTCTGTCTGTGTCCCTCTGTCTGCCTGTGTCCCTCTGTCTGTCTGTGTCCCTCCGTCTGTCTGTATCCCTCTGTCTGTGTCCCTCTGTCTGCCTGTGTCCCTCTGTCTGTCTGTGTACCTCTGTCACCGGCTAATCAAGGGCTGCCTGTCACCACCTAGAGGAGCATTGATGCCACTCCTGCCGGCAGCACGGGAGAGCAGCGGGTCACCCACAAAATCTGCTCTGACCCCCTCCCCTGCCCGCTATGAGCGGCTGCTTACATCGGGCAGAAGGACACAGATTACATGGGAAGGAGGCAAAGGGGTGTTTTCAGGTAATGCAGGCGGGAGACTTGCAAAGGCCTGTGGGTACGCCAACGGCTGGCGGCTCTGGTTTCTGCGACAGGTTGATCATCTTTCCATGACGACAGGTGGCTCCCCGATGGGGAGGACGGGCCTCATGCCCGGGGGGCTCCCGGTCCCCAGCCAGGTAGCACGCGCCTTCCTTAATCGGAGCACAACGGTCACCGTTAACAGAGCAGGTTCACCATTTCTTGCGATTCTAGCTGGTCCCCGCATTCTGTTCCTGCCCCACCAGGACCAGGTCCCGCAGGCGGCCAGCCTCCCCTCCATGGCTCTGCTTGAACAGACGCGGCCGCTTCTCTCATCAATGCCAATGCGACCCGGAAGCTTCCGCAGCGTGACGGTAGTATACGGTGCCCGTAGCTCCTTCCGATGTGTGGATGCTTCCTCATCCATGACACGTGTTTCTCTCCAACTGTGTGAGGTGCCGAGGGCCGGGGCCCACATAGGAGGCGGGGTCCCAGCCCCAGGCAGGTCCCCTGACCGGGAATCCAGCCGTGACCTCCTGGTTCCCAGGTGGACGCTCAGCCCCCGAGCCACGCGGCCGGGCCACGCTTGCACATTCAGGGGCCCGGGACCTAGTGGACGGCGCATCACGAACACGCCCGCGCGGGAAGGAAGCCAGGGGCCGAGGCTCTGCACCCGGGGCTGATCCCACCCCTTTGGCCGCTGTCCCTGACGCCCATCCTGGGGTGTGGATCCTAATGGGACATAAACGGAATCGTAGCAGCGAATGGAGTGAATAACCAGAGTCCGGGAGCCTTCTGTTCTCATTATCTTTAGATTTAATGGAATCAGTGGATTAAAACACACTAATTACGGTTGAAGTGCAATTTCCAGTTTGAGTGGAAGTGCGACTTTTTAAAACTTTGAGCCTCTGCTGTGACACTAACACTCATTTTCCTTTTGCTGGCGGCGAGGGGAGCGGGGGAGGGGGGACGGACAGGGTCTGCGGTGAGTGAGCCGCAGGTGAGCCCAGCAGGCTGGATCAGAGGAAGGGCCGTGGACACAAATATGTATTTGCTGTTTTTTTTTTTAAATATATTTTAATTGATTTTTACAGAGAGGAAGGGAGAGGGACAGTTAGAAACACGGATGAGAGAGAAGCACCAGTCAGCTGCCTCCTGCACGCACCCTATTGGATATCGAGCCACAGCCAAGATCCACGCCCTTGACCGGAATCGGACCCGGGACCCTCCGTCCACAGCCGATGCTCTACCCGCTGAGCCAAGCGGTGGGGACCGTTTGGGTTTTCCTAAATTCCTTTGAGCTCTTGTACGTTCCCCCTTGGGCGTAATCTCTTCCTAGACCTCCCACTTGCTCTGTGTCCGTCCGTCTGTCTGTGTCCCTCTGTCTGCCGTGACACTAACACTCATTTTCTTTTTGCTGGCGGAGAGGGACTTCGAAGTTGACTCTAAGCTGAAACACTGTATCTAGTCACGTAAACGAGGTGACGGGAATGAGCCCAGCTTCCTTCTGCGAAGCAGCCCTGTGCTCACCTGCCTGCCACCAGCTGCGATCTCGCAAGGCGGCGTGAACAGACGTGAGCAACGCGAAGGACCCACTCTCAAAGCCACACGCGTGTCGCCTGCTTTGGAACGCCGTCACCGCACCGTTCACGCTCTCACCGCGAACATCGTACATTAAGAATTGTGAGATAGTGGGCACTTTGCATACTTTTGTGGGAAGAAAGTTGGTACAAACTTCTGAGGGAAATTTGGGGAAATGTATTCTCGTAAGCTCGTGGCTATAGGTGTGTCTGTCCTACAGTGTCGTCAGAGACGAGACACGGTCTAGAGAGATACATGTACGGCAGACTTTTAACAGTAACCCTTCAAACCCGGAATACTGGAAGCTGGGCCATTGGGCAGGGCCCCTCAGTGCACGGCTGTGGCTACCCTGAGACTTTATTTATTTTCTGCATTTTGGGGAACAGTGACAATGAGCGATTTTTGTTTGAGTTGGAGTTTGAGACGGACAAGGGATTAGCCGATTCCTGGAGGCGGTGTCCTCCACTGTCAGTCTTGGTTCTGCTGTGCATGAGAATGTCTCCAGCCCGGCTGGTGGCTCAGTGGGTAGAGCGCTGGCCTGTGGACTGAAGGGTCCCGGGTTTGATTCCTGGTCAGGGCACAGGCCCGGGTTGTGGGCTCCATGCCCAGTTGGGGGGGGGGAGGGTTGGCGTGCAGGAGGCAGCCGACCCATGATTCTCTCTCATCATGGATGTTTCTCTCTCTCTCCCTCTCCCTTCCTCTCCGAAACCAATAAACATATTTAAAGTCTCTAAATGACCCTGAGCTGGACCACATGCACCCCTGGGTAGAGCAGCTCAGGGACCCCAGAGTCAGATCTGGTTCACTGGACTCGCACCCGGGACCGAGCTCCGGGAAATGTCCACCCGTCAGAAACACCCCTCACCAGGAGCCAGCGCCACGCTCAGGCACTGTGACCTCATTGCACGATCTCCCCCCTCCTCTCTCACGCACACACGCACACACACACACGTACACATGCACACATGTACACACACATGTACACACAACACACACACTTTGGTGCATCCATGTCCATAGCCTTTGAGAACGATGGTTGTTGGCTCCATCCATCCATCTCTCTATCATCTTTCTATCATCTATCTATCATCCATCCATCTATCATCTATCTATTGATCTACCTATCATCTATCTATCACCTATCATCTATCTATTATTTATCCATCAATCATCCATCCATCTATCCATCTCTCTATCATCTATCTATCACCTATCATCTATCTATCTATCTATCTATCTATCTATCTATCTATCTATCTATACACCCGTCCATCAATCATCCATCCATCCATCTCTCTATCTATCTCTGTCTATCATCTATCATCCATCTCTCTCTCTCTGTCCATCCATCCATCCATCCATCCATCCACCCATCTTTCTATCATCTATCTATCTACCTATCTCTGTCCTTGAAAGGGCTCTCTGACTGGGACTTGATCACTGGAATTCCTGCCTCTGGAATCCAGCAGCTCTCTCCCCGACTTGCACGAGCAACCGGGATGTGTGTGTATCTGCCCCGTAAGGCTCACGGCTACACCGTCTGGGCTGAGCACACGCTTATCTGCACAGACCCGACTGCACTGTGTGCTCAGCAGCACCTCGGGGGCCTCTCTCCCGCCTCAGGGACACCGTGGACTGCGCTCAGGGCTCCCCGCCTGTCTTCACCCGTGATCCTGGGGAGGAGCCGGGCGAGCGACTCCTCCTGGCGGTCTCACCCGCTCGTGCAGACCCGTGGGCGTCTCTTTATTTTCCTACGAAAGCACCGAGTGATGGTCAACGGGAGCCCGGGCCGGTGTGCTCGGTGGTTAGAACGCCAGCCTACAGACGGAAGGGTTCCGGTTCAATTCCCGGTCAGCCAAGGGCACGTGTCTGGGCCGTGGGTTTGTGCCCCGGCCCCAGCCGGAGCATGTGCGGAGGCAGCCAGTCATGTGTGTCTCACTCAGTGTCTCTCCCTCCCTCCCTCCCTCCCTCCCCCTCCCCCTCCTCCCCTCCCCTCCCCCTCCCCTCCCCCTCCCTTCATCTCTCCCCAAACCAATGGGGAAAAGTCCTCGGGTGAGGAGTGACAAGTAAATAATAAAAATAAATAGTAATTAAACCGGAAGGGGACAGTGTGTCCTGGAGGACAAGCGTCTCTCGTGCCCTCTCGCTCAGCGCGAACATCGCGCCGGCTTGGATGCAGCTTCTCGCTCCGGTTACGGTGGCGGCTTTCTTTTCCCAACAAAATGCCCTTCGTGTGACGCTGCCACTCCAGCTCCCCTCCCCGATGGCTCCTCGATGAGAAGAAGCTCTCGACGCCGACCAGCGGCAACCTGCGGGTGGACCTGTGCTGGGCTGACAGTGGTGACCTGTGGGCGGGACCGGTGCTGGGGTGACAGGTGTGACCTGTGGGCGGGACCTGTGCTGGGGTGACAGTGACGACCTGTGAGCGGGACCTGTGCTGGGGTGACAGGGGTGACCTGTGGGCGGGACCTGTGCTGGGGGTGACAGTGACGACCTGTGGGCGGGACCTGTGCTGGGGTGACAGTGGTGACCTGTGGGCGGGACCTGTGCTGGGGTGACAGTGACGACCTGTGAGCGGGACCTGTGCTGGGGTGACAGTGGTGACCTGTGGGCGGGACCTGTGCTGGGGTGACAGTGGTGACCTGTGGGCGGGACCTGTGCTGGGGTGACAGTGGTGACCTGTGGGCGGGACCGGTCCTGGGGTGACAGTGGTGACCTGTGGGTGGGACCGGTCCTGGGGGTGTTTCATTCGGCCGACAGCCGCTCCTGAGAGAGCCAGCCCTCCACCGTGGAAGGAACGCCAGTAAAATCCCGATCTCCGGCTCTCCCAGCGAATCCGGACCATCCGCAGTGACCGCTGAGTGGGGGCCGGGCCCGTGGACAGGCAGCCGCTTGGTACTGGGTCACTGTCCCCACGGCGTCCGCGTTGGCGCCTCTGCCCAACTTCCCACGTGAGCGGGGCGGCCGCCCGCGTGCTCTCGCTGGTCTGCGCTCCACAGGGGGCGCTCGCTTCCCAGGCGAATCCAGCCGCACGTTGGCGGGAAGTGGGAGGAGAGGAGCGCGGTTTTCTCCTGGTAAATGGAACTATTGGAACACACAGTCTCTCTCTCTCACACACACACACGTGTGCACACACACACACAACCACACACACGTGCACATGCATACACGGACACACATGCACATGCACGCACACAAGCCTGCACACACATGCATGCACATGCACGATCACACACACGCACGATCACACACACGTGCACATGCATACACGGACACACATGCACACACAAGTGTGCACACACATGCACGATCACACACACATGCACGCTCACACACATGTGCACACGCATACACTGACACACATGCACACACACATGCACGCACACACAGCTTCTGGAGACAAACATTCATTGCTGGGAGACGCGGTGCATTTACGCTGTGGCGGTCTCTGCCCGTGTCTTCCCTCAGCCCACGCCCCACCTCGCGAGGCCTCCCCGAGGCTCAGGCAGGTCTGGAACCTGAAGATCTGGCGCGCGGGCCCGAAGCACCGATGCCGTGTTGGCCGGGAGGCGTGTGCCAGCGGGTGGCGCTCTCCCGGGCCCTGAACCCGATCGATGGGCACCAGTTCCGTGTCTGGTTACCTGTGTGACAGTTGGAGGAACCCTGGCGACAAGGATCCCTTCCCTTTCCGTGGATGGTGTGTGTGTGTGTGTGTGTGCGTGTGCGTGTGCGTGTGCATGTGTGTGCGTGTGTGTGTGTGTGTGTGTTTCCCCTCGAGACACGGGCTCAGTCTGCATGGCGTGGTGAGCAGCACAAAGGAAGTCTACGCCGACCCAGGCAGCACCTTGCGATCTGCAAACTGGTGAGAGGGTCTCCGTGAGCATCGAAGTGGCAGTGCCACGCTCGCCTTCGGCAGGGCCGGCCTGAGCGCCAGCCGCGGGGCGTCTCCCCAGCCCCTGAGGGGACAGCCTGCACCCTAAGGGGCGCGCCCAGCACCCAGTCGCCGACATGGCGGGGAGGAGGGACGATGGGCGTGCTTGGCGCAGGGAGAGGCACTGGGATCCATTTTGCACGGCCGCGGGCCCCACGACGTGCTTACCTGGGCCCGGCCGGTCACCCCCGTCTGGCCCCGGCACAGCGAGGCGGTTGGCTTCCGGCCTGCGGCTGATGATGATGAAAGCCGGGCCAGCCTCTCAGATGCATACGCTCTGCCCGCGGAGCGGCACAACAAATTGGAGGCCTTTAAAAATGCATTCAGTCATTTAATGGATTTTTCTCGGAGCATCTGCATCCGTGGCCTGTGATTTATGTGGCTTTGTTGTTGCCGGGTCTTTTTTTTCTTTTTCAGGAAATGTAGGGTGGAAGCCACAGATGGAAACGCGTGGGACCCAGTGGTCATATGCACATGTATCCTCAGCTCACTGCTTCGAAATGCAGTGTAACCTTTTAATGAATAAACATCGCTTATCAATCTGTCAATCAAAGAGTGTTCCAGCCGAAGAAAAATGCTAATTTAACCATCATCTCTGACATGTGAAAACGGGGTACAGATTTCTTCCCAGCAGCACAAAGGCCAGAAGTGAAGGCTCGAGATCTATAACACAGGTTCAGAAAGCCTAGTGCCGTGGTCGGCAAACCGCGGCTCACGAGCCACGTGCGGCTCTTTGGCCCCTTGCGTGTGGCTCTTCCACAAAATACCACGGCCTGGGCCAGTCTGTTTTGAAGAAGTGGCGTTAGAAGAAGTTTAAGTTTAAAAAATGTGGCTCTCCAAAGAAATGTCCATCGTTGTCCTGTGGGTATTTGGCTCTGTTGGCTACGGAGTTTGCTGACCACTGCCCTAGGGCAATCGCCTGTGACCCCAGTATCGGGAGGGATTCCGGGCGGCCAACGTGTGCGGGACTATTTATGCAAAAGCTCCAAGGTCATTTCCACCGAGTGCCATGCAGGGCATGCACAGCGAAGAGCAGCAGCGGGTGCAGGGGAGGTCTTTACGATACGTTTGCTGGTCGGTGCAAATCTGTATCCCGGGGGGTCACTTTAATTACTTATTTTTAGAAACAAACCCCGAATCCCAACCCCGTGGATGAATTTCCGAGTCGGCGCCGCCTGTGGTTTGTGGGTGTGGAGCAAACCTTCCCGGGCCACAGGGCCACTTACCGTTTATACACGGAGTGGCCGGAGTATGATGCTCTCTGAATGCATCATCATCTGGCCACTCCATGTATATCCTATATAATAAAAGGCTAATGTGCAAATTCTCCCCTCGACCAGGAGTTCGACCAGCAGGCAGGGCGGCCAACCGCCCATGTCCCCTCCCCCTGGCCAGGATGGCTGGACCCCACCCATGCACGAATTCATGCACCGGGCCTCTAATATATATATACACACCGAGTGGCCAGATAATTATGCGTTCAGAGGTCATCATCATCTGGTCACTCCGTGTACAATAAGCACAGGGGACTCTGCTTCGTTTTCCACTAACACAGTTCCGCTGCGGACGTGAAACACTTTCACAGCTCAATTTTTCAAATGACTCGCATTCACAAAAGCATTTTGAACTCTCCTGTTAACGCTCAGACTTGTAACCGGCCGTTTGTCCTGCTGTTCCGAAGGGCGGTGCACGCCGGCCGCAGTCAGATTCACCGTCGGAACGGGGACTGGAATGTGCCAGGCCCGTTCCGAGGAGGAGGAGGAGGAGGAGGAACCGCGACCGTGCTTTGGAAACTTCCTTTTCTGTGACCCTGTGTGTGTATGTGGGTTACAGCTGCCATGTTGGCTTTCTTTTTCTTTTCTTTTTAACTGTGGATAAAAGCAAACACTAGTTTGAAAGCAATTATTCTAAAGACGTGTCTTTTTTGTTGTCAATAGCCAACGGAATGAGTTGACCATAATTACCATCTGTGCTGAAGTGAGTGACCTCTTTAAAACCGAGTGACAGCGGTGCACCACGTCGTGGGTGAACCTTTTAACATTTTTATCCATTAGCAGCCCTGCTCACTCGGTGAGCTGATGCTTAAAATTAAGCTCTTGCCACAACAAGAAAATAAGACCCAGGGACACAACTGATGGTAACTTGGGACCGACTCAGCATTTCCCAACGCTCACGGATGTTATTTCCCGTAACGGGATTTCACGGGGGATGGCTTTTGGAAATTTCGTGTTAAACCTATTAACTTCTCCTGACGGCAGTAATTCCTTGGTATTTTGATACGCTAAGGGAATCTTCAAATCGCCAAGTGTGAAGGCATAGGTAGAATGTGAAATGTCCAAACTGGTTTCACCATAAGATCATTTTAAATGTTGTTTTTTTTCGGAATATTATTTATTGGGACACACTTTGGGAATCTAATCATGCAACTGAAGCACGATAATAGAGACAAGGCTGTATCGAGCAAGTCGAGAGGACGTTCAATTGTGCAGTAGAATTTCTTAGAAATCAGACTAAACTCAAATTTTCCTGTGAGTAAGATTTAAGGATGGGAGCATTTGGTATTTTCCAAGCTCGAGATTGAATGGAAATGGATATTTGCTGGTCTGCTTTCTTAGGGAATTCACATTAGTAAGTTTAGAGACATAAATGCTTTACGTTTATTGGTCCCTCTTATAAATCATAGTGTAAATTATTTATTACTAGAGGCCCGGTGCATGAAATTCGTGCACTCTGGGGGAGGGGGCGGTGGTCCCCTCAGCCTGGTTGCGAGAGGGTGCAGGCCAGGCCAAGGGATCCCACTGGTGCACGATCGGGGCCGGAGAGGGACGTGGGAGGGTGGCCAGCCAGGGAGGGCTCCAGGGCGTATCTGGCCCGTCTCGCTCAGTCCCAATCGGCTGGACCCCAGCAGCAAGCTAACCTACCGGTGGGAGCGTCTGCCCCCTGGTGGTCAGTGCACATAATAGCGATTGGTCGACCAGTTGACTGTCTGCCCCTTGGTGGTCAGTGTACATCATAGCAAGCAGTTGAGTGGCCTTCGCATATCATTAACATATTACACTCTGATTGGTTGAACAGACGACCGGATGACCGGACACTTAGCATATTAGGCTTTTATTATATAGGATTATTTATATTTTAAAAATAATGTACCATGGCTTGGCTGGTGTGCCTCAGTGGTTGAACGTTGACCTATGAACCAGAAAGTCACGGTTCGATTCCCCGTCAAGGCACAGGCCCAGGTTGTGGGCTCAACCCTTAGTGGAGGGCGTGCAGGAGGCAGCTGATCAGCGATGCTTTCTCATCATGGATGTTTCTCTCTCTCTCTCTCCCTCTTCTGTCCTGCCTCTGAAACGGGAAAATGTATTAAAAAATAATAATGCGCCATGGAGCACTCCCAGACGTTGTGTAAACGTGTTTGCTCAGGTCACTCTGTTGAAGGTACAACAGAATCACAACCATAAGCTGCTACTATTTCTTGTTCAGCCTGACTCCCAGGTTTAGGGAACAGGAGACGCTCTCGCACTTCTCTAAGCTCCTGTCCGGATTGGCCGTAGCGGTCCACAGCGGCCCCGATCGGATTGTCAGGGATGTCAGGCGTGCGTCGACGGGGGCCCTGGAGGGTTCAGCTCCAGGGGGGAGGGCTGGCTCCCGACCACCCCTGGGGCCCACACGCGTGTCCCCTCAGCTCTCTCACCTGTTGCACCCAGGCCCTCTCCCGGGCCCATGTTCAAGGCGTCCCATGAGCCTTCCAGGTGAGCGGCCTTCTCTTCAGCTTCCTCCGCGTGCAGGGCTCTGTGTCCACGGAGACGCCCGGGGGCCTCGCTCCCCAGGCCCCTTTGATAGGCCTCCCACCCGAGCGATTTGTCAGGAGGGAACGGGGGACAGCAAGGAGCTGGGCCACACCCGGTGGACGGAGCGGACTCCGTGGACAAGCCCTGGCCTCTGAAACAGGTCCCCAGGATCCGCCCCCTCTCCGTGGAGGGGTGCCCTTCCCTGAGGTCCAGCAGCTGAGGGGCGCCCGGCAGGGCTGCAGGCTCACCTCCAGGCGACCTTGGACCCATGACGGATGCATGTGACCCGGCCCTCACATCTCACACCGTGTCACTGCTGAGCCGGAAACATGCCTTTCAGATGGCGGGTGCCTTCCCAGTGGAAGGGAGCCCAGTGAGTCTCAGGGGTTAACAGTGTCCCTGCAGCTGGAACCCAGAGCTGCCATTCCGGGTGAGGCCCGTCTGGGTGCCCTCCCTCCGAGGCGCCGCCGCCTCCTCACATCGTTGTCCGGCTTCTGGGACGGTGACTGCCTCGCCTCCCTGCTCACAAGAGCAGAGGTGGTTGTTGGTTTTATGAAACATGTGTATTGACCTCCGAGAGGAAGGGAGAGGGAGAGAGAGAGAGAGACATCCGTGATGAGAGAGAATCCTGGACCCGCTGCCTCCTGCACGCCCCCCACTGGGGTTGGAGCCCGCAACCCGGGCCTGTGCCCTTGACCGGGAATCGAACCCTGACCTGCTGGGTCATAGGTCGACGCTCAGCCATGGAGCCGCGCCGGCCGGGCGAGAACCGTTTTAAGGTCACCTTTATAAAAGTCTCGTTAAAAGGTCACAGGGCTGCTTCTCTACGTATTTTTAAAACCAGGAAAGACAGACAACACCCAGCCCCTTTGCTAAACCTGGTTGTGGGCCTGACAAGGAAGCAGGTTGACGTGTTGGGCGGGAGGGAGTCTGACTGACTAATACTTCACGTGGGGCATCTGGGGGGGGGGGTGCGGGACGGAGGGCTGGATGTGGGGATTATGGGATTAGATGAGTCACTGAGTGAGCCTGGCACGGGAGGGAGCGGCTGGCTGAAGAGGAGGAAATGAGCCGGTTCCCACAGCGGAGGGTCGGAGGGTGAGGGAGGAGGAGCGGAGGAAGAACGGGGACTGAATTCAGGTCACCTGAATCAAACCCTGCCGTTGGCTCACATTGACGGAACGCCAAGCTCCTCGCCTTTCAAAGACACTACGCACCATCGGGACGGGCATTTCAGAGGGACGTCCCCTGTCGCCCGTGCCGTGCAGGTCACACCCCCGTGGCAGGTACTCCCAGGGCCTTCCCGGCTCAGGCTCTGCACCAAACTCCACACAAAGAACAAAGACTTCACTTGGGACGGCTGAAAGGCAAGCGCAAAGCAACGTCTGCGTGTAAGAAGACGCCACGTAACCCTGGACGAAGATGAACATCTACTTCTCATTGGTCATCCACGTTTAACCCACAAAACATAAATGTACTCCGGCAGGCGGTGGCACAGAATGCATAATAAACAGAATTCTCTCGAAAGGGCCTGAGCTGTCACCAGTCCGGCCGGAAAGGCCCGTGGGTGTGGCTCAGGGGCTGAGCGTCGACCTGCGAACAGAGCGTTCTATGGTGACGCAATGGCTCCAGTCCGGGTGTGACTTCGCCTTTACGGTCGCTTTGCTCCTGGGATGCCCAGCTGTCTCGCGCCGAGGCGGGGGTCACCGTTTCTACTTTCACAGGACGTCACCTTCCTGTGTTGCGAGCCGCCTTTCGAACAAACGGAGATGGAAACCCGTCCGCTTTAGGGGCAAAGGTGAAGTTGTTCGTGTCCAAACCTCGGCGAGAGGATCCGGGATCAGCCCCTGCAGCTGTCGGGGCTGCAGCTGCGTCTCCCCCTGCGCTGAGACTCAGGACCCCAGCACCGTGAGAGGCCGCCTCCCGGGCAGGCCCCGCTGGCGGGGGAGCTGAGCAGCATCGGGAATGGCTGGCTCGGGTGGTGCTGCTGCTGGCGAAGGTTTTCAGGGCCCCACGGGCCGGTCCTGTTTCCTCCCTAACTTAGGTTTGTGTTGGGGGCTGTCTCCAGACGATTCCAGGAAGGAGCGCTCACCGTCTCTCGTCTCTCCACAAAGCCGTCATCGTCAGACCAAGTGGGCGGCGTGGCTGCTAGGGTTCCCCTCTCATGCTTTAAGCCGGGGGCGGGAGTGTCCAACCCGTGGGCTGTCCCAGCCCGGGAAGTCCCTGGGGCTGGCCCAGCTGAGGCCTTGGGGTGAGTTAATTCCATGTTTGACCAAACAGGGCAGGCTCATGTCCAAGGTGGCCATTTTGCACGACCCGCGGACAATGTTATGCCTAAATGGCCCTTGGCAGAAAGCAGGTTCCCATCCCTGCTTTAAATGCGTATGAGTTAAACAGGCATGTCCTAGGGTAGTGTTGAGGGAACAACACTGTCTTTCTGACATTTTATAAAATACTGGAGGCCCGGTGCACGAAATTCGTGCATGTCAGGGGGTGCGGGGCTGTCCCTCAGCCCAGCCTGCACCCTCTCCAATCTGGGACCCCTCAAGGGATGTCTGACTGACTGCCCATTTATTGGATTTACTGTTACGTAAATCCAATAACATCCACCCAGAATTGGCAATTGGACATCCCTCTCACAACCCAGGACTGCTGGCTCCCAACCGCTCGCCTGCCTGCCTGCCTGATTGCCCCTAACCGCTTCTGCCTGCCAGCCTGATCACCCCCTAACCACTCCCCAGCCAGCCTGGTAGACACCTAACTGCTCCCCTGCCGGCCTGATTGCCCCTAACTGCCCTCCCCTGCCGACCTGGTCGCCCCTAACTGCCCTCCCCTACTGGCCTGGTCCCCCACAACTGCCCTCCCATGCAGGCCTTGTGCCTCCCAACTGCCCTCCCCTGCCGGCCACCTTGTGGTGGCCATCTTGTGTCCACATGGGGGCAGCCATCTTATGTGTTGGAGTGATGGTCAATTTGCATATTAGGCTTTTATTATAGGAGATTAGAGGCCTGGTGCATGAAATTCATGCACTCAGAGGGAGGGGGTCCCTCAGCCCAGATTGCGAGAGGCTGCAGGTCAGGCCGAGGGACCCCACTGGTGCATGATCAGGGCCAGGGAGGGACACGGGAGGTTGGCCAGCCAGGGAGGGACCACAGGAGGACTCCAGGGCGTGTCCAGCCCATCTCCCTCAGTCCCAACCAGCCGGACCCCAGCAGCAAGCCAACCTACCAGTCAGAGAGTCTGCCCCCTGGTGGTCAGTGCACGTCACAGCAAAGCAGTTGAGCGGCCTTAGCATATCATTAGCATATTATGCTTTGATGGGTTGAACAGACGACCGGATGACCGGACACTTAGCATATTAGGCTTTTATTATATAGGATATGCAAATTTTTAAAAGATCTCAGCGAAGTGCTGAGCTCTTTTCAAAAATATGTTTTTTATTGATTTTAGAGAGAAATCAAGGGAGTGGCGGGGGGGAGAGGGAGGGAGAGAGAGAGACATCGATGTGAGAGAGAATCGTGGGTGGGCTGCCTCCTGCACGCCCCCTGCTGGGTACCCGGCCCTCAGTCCGGGCCTGTGCCCTGACCTCACTGGTGACCTTTCGGTGCCTGGGACGACGCTCACCCGCGGGAGCCGCACCAGCCAGGACGGTGAGCCGCTTTCACAGAAGGCGTTCAGAGGAAGGCAGAGCGGTATCTAGCCACCATGTCCTCCGTGTTTTCGGTCCCGCGGACACTTGAAGGAGACCGGCTCACGATGAAATCATTAGTATGTAATTGTGTCCTCGCTTCCCTCGGCCGTCCAGCGAGAGGACTGGCGTTGGGTGGGAAACAGCCCACCCTGCGTGAGGAAGAAGCACTCGGCTATGGGGACGGGCCGTGCTGGTGTTCACCGGAGCCGTTCTAACCCGTGGCCCCGCCCCGGCAGCTCCCCTCACAGCGCGCCTCCACCTCCGCCTCCGCCTCGCCCTCCTTCTCCCGGTCGCCCCGAGACGCTGCCTCCATTCGAACTGCGTTCGGTCCACATCTTGTACCACAAACTATTTTTTTTTTTAATTCTCACCCGAGGAGTGAGGACCTTTTTTCCACTGACTGTGAGAGAGAGAAACATCGACACGAGAGAGACGCATCGACCGGCGGCCTTCTGCTCCCAGCCTGACCGGGGCCAGGGATCGAACCTGCACCCCTGCAGTCCCTGGGCTGGTGCTCTAACCACTGAGCGAACTGGCCAGGGCCGCACCACAACCGTTTTAGTAACAGCAATGTTATATATTCAATCCACTCCTGTTCCTCTACTGAACCAGGTCTCCGTTTTCTTTATGACTTTTACTTTTGTGAACTATTTCTCCCCACCTTCTAATTCCTCCCTGGCTTGATCTCCTTGGTTTCCCAATCATTTCAACCATTATTTCACCCAGAGCTTAAAATTCCTGGTCTCCTTAGCCTTCTGCACTATCTCATCCATCGACGCATATATCTCATCAATCTCAGATATATTCTTTCTCTGCAGATCTCAACTATCAGACGTTGCTGTGAGTTTTCAAAAGCAGCTAAGTAAGCCATCGATGAGCAACTAACAGCATCAATCACTCGGATTTTTAAAAAATGCAGCAGAGCTTTCCATTCCTCTCAACAACCCTACTTCCTCTGGGGGCAAGGAGCGGGGGTGTTTGTTTAAAAAGACCGGTAGGCTTTGCCCTGCTGCAGAAACACGTAATTCCAAACCGTTATTGGCTGGAAGTAGCAAGTAGCCGTGTTAGTTCCTGTGGGAGGCGGGGCTGGGCCTCCATCCCAGACGGGGCCTGGCCCTGGGGGAGTGAGGGACGCGTGAGTGAGGGTGATTGGAAGGCCTCCCACACGTTGGACTCCTCCCATCCCCTCGAGACCCGAGGACTCACCTGCCCTGTCTCACGCTCAGCAGATGACGCTCCACTCGATTTGGCAAATAGGTGCTGAGCAGCGCATGCCACCCAGTTCCGTTCCCGAGCGTCCGACCCCCTTCTTCCCTCCAAGCACCTTGAGGTGAGAGCAGGGCCTCCCGGTGGTTGGTGCTGGGAACAGGGGCCCCTGGGCAGCCGGACTAGCCCGGGCGTCTCAAGGAGGGCGCGGCCGTCCCGTTAGGTCACCAACGCTGTGTGGTGGGAGGTGAGAACTGGCATCAAGGAGGCTCGTGCGGGACGGGCGTCTCCTTACTCGGAGGCAAGCACGCGGGAGGGCGGGCTGCAGCGTTCCCTGGCCCACAGCGAGCAGAGGCCACGCCGCTGGAAGTGGCTGCGGGTCCCTGGGTCGGCTCTGCCCAGGCCACCCAGCCCCTCACAGGATGGGCAGGCCCAGGTGTGGTAGAGGCAGAAGAGTGCATCAGAGACCCTTCCTTCCTGCGACTTCGATGTTACCTCCCCGAGGCACCCCATGAACCTCAGTGTACCCCATGAACCTCAGTGCATCCCATGAGCCCGGGTGCACCCCATGAGCCCAGGTGCACCCCGTGAGCCCAGGTGCACCCCATGAGCCCAGGTGCACCCCATGAGCCCAGGTGCACCCCGTGAGCCCAGGTGCGCCCCATGAGCCCAGGTGCACCCCGTGAACCTGGGTGAGGGACTGATCCTGGGACCAGCAGGTGGGAGACGCCATTTGGTTGACTCCGTTTGTGGCAGAGAAGGCACAGTCAGCAGCTTCTTTGATTCATCCTCCGACGCAGGAGCAACAGCTTCGCCACGTGCGGCGGACGTGGGGCGGCGGACGTGGGGCGGCGGACGTGGGGCGGCGGACGTGGGGCGGCCTCCGTCAGTGGTTGAGGGAGAGTGACACGCGAGGCTGAGGGCTCACAGACACGCGGGCGTGCAGTGTCGCCGCCTTTGACCCGTCTCCGTTAAGTCTTCATAAAATCAGAAGCTGAGAGACGGAGGGGAATGGATCGAGTCAGCAGGGGGCCCCGTGGAGCTGCTGTTTGTGAGCGGTCTCTTTCCCAGAGCCGTTCCCCCCGCCCCTGCGTGGGGTCTGTGCGTCCCCCCCCCCCTTTAACCAGCAGGGGACACCGAGGACCTTCGCCGTCACAGGGAGGGGAGACGCAGACATCACCAGGACCGGACCCCAACGGGGCAGGAGCCCTGAGCTCGGCCCTGGGACTCCAGGGTAGGATGGGCGACTGTGTGTGCCCGGGGTGGACCAGAAGGGGACCTGGGAGGACACATCTGCGAACGGAAGGAGGGAGGGGCTGTGAGAGGACTGGGTGGGGTGCGGGCACGAGCAGCATTCCAGGCGCTTAGTTCCGGAGTCAGCCAGATTCCTGGGTCCTGGGAAAACAAGGATGTTAGTTTAGCTCTGGTGACGCCGGCGGTCTGCGGAGACGGGGACTGTGACAGCGGAGAACCCGCAGCAGGAATGCAGGGAGCCGCCAAGGGTGTGGGGCAGAGACGTGGTCTTCGTTTGCTTTCTTTAACTGGCCTTTATACACCAGACACGGTCTTACGTAACGACGTCATGTAACTTAATCTTCGGTGCAACTCGACGTATTGGTCACGTTTCTTTAAAAATATATTTTTTATTCACTTTCAGGGAGAGGAGAGGAGAGGGAGAGAGAGATCGAAACATCCATGATGAGAGAGAATCATCGATCAGCGGCCTCCTGCATGCCTCCTCCTGGGGGTCGAGCCTGAAACCTGGGCGTGTGCCCTGACCGGGAAGGAATCCATGACCTCCTGGTTCGTGGGTCAGTGCTCCATCACCGAGCCACCTTGGCCGGCTGGTCACATTTTAATGTCCGCTTTATAGATAAAGAAATGGAGGCTACAGCGATGAAGTGGTCCACGCGGGGCCACGTGGCTGGCCAGGGCGATGCCCACAGGGTTGGCCCCCGCAGTCCATGCTGTTGGCCGTGAGTCTTTGCTGCCTCGGATTCAGGTTTTAGGAAGGCAGCTCTGGTGGCTGAGCTGAAATCGTTTGTTGGGGAACAAAGGTAAGAGCAAGGAGGCCAGCTAAGGGCCGTTGCTAACATCCGGCAGCGAGGCCACGGCGCTGGGGGGGTGGGGTTTGGGGTGACAGAGATGCGTGGTGGCCAGATGCTCTCAGCGGCGAGCTCACCGATGGCTCAGGCGCCGGGTGGGAGGAGGGAGACGCCTCAAAAATAATTCCAAGATTCGTGAGCCGATTGACCCAGAGATCAGACTTACCATCTGGGCCTGAGGGAGACCGGGCGGGAGGGGAAAGAGAAAGCTCGTAGGAGAATCAAGAGTTGGGTGTTGGAAAATCTAAACTCGAGATGCCTGGTAGATGTGCAATAGACACGGCTGTGCGTGTGTGTGGAGTTCGGGGCGGCGGGGAGGGGTCGGCTGGGAGTCTGTGTGTGGGTCCTCAGAGCAAGCCTGATCCTGGCGGCCGCGGGGATGGAGGAGAAGACTGAGCGCTCGTAGGAGCAGAAAGGAGAAGTGCAACCATTTTCCAATACCCGGGAGGTTGGCAGGTGAGGGACCCCCCCTCCCCCCACGGAGGAGGGGGGATGGGAACAAGGAGGCGCCGTCTGGAAGGAAGGAGGGAAGGGAGAGAGTGCAGGGCGGTCGGGTGGGAAATGCGGGAAGTGAACGGGAGCCAGTGGCTGAGCCAGACCCGCTGACGGAGCCGGAGGTGGAGACCGAGGGCCGTCTCGGGGGGTTGAGGTCCCCCGAGATCCTCTAAGCCTGGTCCCGGGGGTGGGATGACGCCGGCGGGCGGGGGCCTCGGACGGAGCCAGCCGGGCGGAGGTGGCAGGCAGGCTTCGTCCAGGTTGGTGTTCGGTCAGAAGAGGGCGTCCGCGCAGGCTGCGCCCCGAACGGACTGCGGATGTCTGGCCCCAGGACAGCGATCTGACAGAAGGGAAGCGGCCCTGGAGGAAGCGCAGCCCCTTTCCTGAGCCCGTCGCCAAGGAGACGGGAGAACAAGGCTCAGAACCACGCACAGGCCTCTCAGACAGAAACACAGCGACAGCACACCTGCTCACGTCTGACATCCTGGGCGTTTCAAAAGTCTCGGATTCCGTCCCGATCCATTAAAATTAGTGAGAGATTCTCGTCAAACTGGGCTTGTTGGACAACGTCGTTGAATGGCAGCTGGTGTCATTCACAAACTTTCTGAAGAGTAGCAATCGGAACCACGGCCCGGCTGGCGTGGCTCCGTGGTTGAGTGTTGACCTATGACCCAGGAGGTCAGGGTTCGATTCCCGGTCAGGGCACAGGCCCAGGTTGCAGGCTCCATCCCCAGGTGGGGCGTGCAGGAGGCAGGCGATCCATGGTTCTCTCTCATCATGGATGCTTCTCCCCCTCTCCCTTCATCTCTGAAATCAGTAAAATATAAATAAAATAAAATAAAATAAATACAACGAACACATTCTCCCAGAATGCTTGAAAGAGGCCGTCGGAGAGCCTGGGCCTGGGCCTGCGCCTTCTGCACGAAGTCAACGATCTCGGGTGTGGGCAGGCACCCCCAGGTGCACGGGGCGGGCTGCCCCAGCGGGCGTGCGTCACCCCCCCTACCCCCCAGCAGACTGAACGCAGCCAGACCCACGGTGAAGACGCTCCCCGGGTTATCTGCCGGATCCCCGCCCCATTTAGGCTGTAAACGCAGACGAGGTGCACGGCCGCACCAGCAGCTCACCGAGCGCGTGTCCTGCCAGGCGGCTCCGTGCTGACACGCCAGGGGCGCCACGGTCACGTCCGCGCAGAAGGAGCCCGCGCGCTGCCCGGAGGGCCCGAGCGTTGAGACGCGAGCCCCGCGTTTCAGGAGAGCGTGGGGGACGAGGAGAGTGCGTGTGTGTCGTACGGCACCACTTGGAGGAGGGGGTCCCTGGCCCGTGCTCCTCGGCGATGACCCAGCAACGACATGCAAATATCCCCCCCGAAGGCCGTTCTGAAGTGGAGGCCACCACGCGGATCGCTGGCGTCGCTACGCCGGGCTCTGCGCGGAGACCGAACGGACTGCACGCCTCCTGGAGCGTGAGGAGAGCCGTGGGGAAGGCAGGGCTGGGAGCGGCCAGGGGTCCGAGCTGGGGCGGAGCAAGCCCGTGTTGATTGACAGGACGTGGGGCGGCTGCGTGCCAGTCACGGGCCCGTAGAGCGGGAAGTCACGGCTGTAAGGAGAGGAGAGGAAGGGGAAGAACACGGGGACTCTGCTACACGTTCGGGACCAGGACCCGTAAACGCCTGTGGTTGGACGGGGAGTCCCTCCCTCTGTGGGCAGGAAATCGGGGCATTCTGCGGTGACAGGGCAGAGGCCGCGCTAGGTCAGCTGAGCAGGCAGGGGCAGGGTCAGCTCAGGGGCAGGGGCAGGGGCAGTGCGTGTAAACAGTGAAGGGACAGGGTGTCCAGCAGCGTCCTGCGCGCAGAGAGCGAGGATGGAGGGGGCAGGGACCCGGTGAAGGCTCCTAAGGGCGTGTGGGGGGTTGGTGGGAGGACAAGACCAGCTGTTGAGGATCAGGCCAGGAACACTTGTTGGACATGGTGACAGCCATCCGCGTCTTGGGGCTGAGGGAACCGCAAGCTGAGGCAGGTGAAGGAACGCCCGGTGATGGGGGGTGGAGGGACTCGGGGAACATACGTGTTATTTGTGTCTAAGCAGCAGGACAGACAAGTGCATGGCTTTCTGGGCAGAGAGAGCGGGAGCGACCGAGCGGGGGCTGGCTGCTGGAGGCGAGCACGGGAGCAGCTGTTGCATCTGCGTGAAGCTTCTTGGCCACCCTGCTCTCAGGAGCATGGCTTCCTTCTCTGCAGCGTGGCCTTGGGGGGAGGGAGCCCTCCTGCGGGGGGGGGGGAGGGTGCCCTCCTGCAGGGGGGGAGAGGGAGGAGCCACAGAAGGAGGCACAGTCCATGGGCACAGGGGGTGGGGAGGTGCAGGGCCCTGCGTGTCCTTCGAGAAGGTAGGTAACCTCCTTGGGCACCGGTTTTAACCTGTGAAAGAAAAGGAACAGGCCCGGCCGTGTGGCTCAGGGGTCGGGCATCGACCTATGACCCTATGAACAGGAGGTCAGGGTTCGATTCCCCGTCAGGGCCCAGGCCCAGGTTGAGGGCTCCATCCCCAGTGGGGGGCGTGCAGGAGGCAGCCGATCCATGGTTCTCTCTCATCCTGGATGTTTCTCTCTCTCTCTCTCCCTCCCGTCCTCTCTGAGATCAACAGAAAAGAATATTTCTTTAAAGAAAAGTGAAAACAGAAGGCATTCCCAGGGTGCACACCGCGTGGAAGCGCCGTGGGGGCAGGTCCTAGGCCCCGGGGGGTGAAGGGAAGAGAGAGGAGGACGAGGGGCCCGTGGAGGCAGGGCGGGCGGGGGGCGGGGGGCAGGGGGGGCGGGGGGGGGTGAGGCAGGCAGACGGGAGTCCGGGAATCCCGCTGCCTGAGGCCTGAGCAGAGCGAGGGGAGGAGGGGCCAAGGTCACCGGCCTCGGCCTCGGCTGCTTCCCTGGCCCCGGCCGCCCCTCAGCAGGTGGTCTCGGGGCTTCTGAGAAAACTCACTCCATTGGCCGGGCCCTGCACTGCTCCCAGGGGCTGCGGGTCGGGGGGAGGGGCTGAGCGCCCCTTGTCCCCACCCCTGCACCTGCTGAAGGTCCTGCTTCCCTTCCGGCCCCAGATGCGCCCCCCCCCCCCTGCCCCCGTGAGTTACCTCCTTCTCCTGCCCTCCGTCCTCCGCTGCAGCATCTGACCCAGAACCGACCCGCGGGGCTCATTTCTGCCTGCTCCACGCCGGGGGGCAGCCTGTCGTTCAGCGCGTGCATGTGTGTGTGTGTGTGTGTGTGTGTGTGTGTGTGCGCGCATGTGTGTGTATGTGTGTGTGTGCGCGCGCGCGTGTGCGTGTGTGCATGTGTGCGCGCACGCGTGTGTGTGCATGTGTGTGTGCATGTGTGTGTGTGCATGTGTGTGTGTGCGTGTGGCGGGGGGAGGGGGGCAGGAACGTGCTTTGCCTGCCGGTTCAGTAGGAACGGTTGCAGTGGGGAAGGAGGCAGAGGTGACCTTCCCACGGCTCACGGGTTCGCGAAGGAGCGAGGACCGCGGTTCTCAGCCCCGTTCAGCCCCGTGCGATGCCACCGGAGCTGGTCTCTCACTCCCACCCTCTGGCCGCGGGAGGATGCGCCTCGCAGGCCCTGGACCCCGCCCCGCAGGCCGGTCACGCCTGCCGGGAGCCGCGCTGAGACGGAGACGGAGACGGAGACTCAGACTCCCGCGCCTGGCTGTCCCGATGTCGCACTGATTCGCAAAGAAGATCGAGGACTCCTTCTGTCCCCCACGTTCAGACCTTTATGAGTGAGGCTGGGGAGGGAAACCACGCAGGAAAAACCAAACGAACCCCGTTCGTCCGCCAGCTGCCAGGGGAGCAGGCTTTGCCGCCCAGGATCCCCGCGCGTCCAGGGCCGACCCGCTGCGGCCTGTGGAGGCCGGCCGGGAGGCGTGCGCTGGGGCCAGCTGGGCGTTGCTTCTGATCTAAAGGTTCAGACCTCAACGTCCGTTCAGGACAGAAATTCATTCTCAAAGGGACCCCCCCTCCCCCCCCGTTCAATCCACGTCACTGAAATAGATAACGACCGTGTTTTATTGTAAGCAGGATGGACACGCCGTAAATGCATTCAATCTGTTCATCGCAATGAGGAGGGTCCAGGGAATGCATTTTTACTACAAAATACACACGCTGTCCGAAGAGTCAGAATGGAAGAGATAAACGCTCATTGGTTCGCCACGCAGTGGAGAGATTCCGAAGTGACCCCACGACCCCTCTCCACCCACGTCCACCGCACCCCGACACCACGCTTCACCCCGACACCACGCTTCACCCCGACACCACGCTTCACCCCGACCCCACGCTTCACCCCGACACCACGCTTCACCCCGACACGGGCTCATACACTCGGAGGCGGAAAGCAGAGCACAAGGCGTGTAATTCACGCAGAACCAAGTGCCTGGCCAGGCCCGGTGCTGGCTGGAGGCTGAGGGGAAGGGTGTGCGTGACCTGCCTGCCTGAGTCATCACCCACGTCTCAGCTTCACCCCGCGGGGCGACCTGTTTGGTGACTAAAGGATCCAACGAGGGGCAGGACCTTCCCCTCAAGCCCCAGGGCCGGGCCGGGCCGCACCTCCCACAAGGAGAACGGCGCTGGCTGTGTCCGCGGACCGGCTCATCCCGATGACAGGCTGGGCCCCGGCGGGCTCGGGGGATGGAGTGTCAGCCTGCGGGCTGAAGGGTCCCCGGTTCGATTCCCGGTCGGGACACAGGCCCGGGGCTGTGGGGGGGGGGGCTCCATCCCCAGTGGGGGGCAGCCGATCCATGATTCTCTCTCATCATGGATGTTTCTATCTCTCTGAAATCAATAAAGATATATTTAACAAAACACAGGCAGGTCTGCTTATGGCGACAATCATAGGTTAGGGAAGCATATTATTTCTTAACTACACGTTGTTTTTTGAATCTGTGATCCTAAGCGAGTCTCACTGGAAACATGAACCGCCCTAAAAGCGTCGTCTTACGCACCCGAAGGTGAGTCACAGCCCCTTGCCCGCACGTGCCGGCTGCGGCGCCCGGGAGCCCCTAGGGGTGAGCACGCGTCTTCCCTGGGCCGGGCGTGGCCGCAGTCAGAAACATCCAATCAGAATCCGGAATGCATGCCTGCTCTTCTCCCAGCTGAGGGTCTTGCAATAGGGTCATCCCTGAGGTCAGGAGGGAGTTGGCGGGGGACACAGAGTGTCTTCGGGCGCCTCGTTGCCCTGCACGGGGCGGCGATGCCCGTCGCTTTCTTAGTGACAGTCACTGATTGTCCGCCCTCTCCTGTGATCGGGGCCCACGTGAGTGCAGACAACAGACAGGAACAGGCACCGAGTCCAACGGTGGTCACCGCACTTACTGCACCGGGTCGGAGTCCATGGGGCGCCCCCCACCCCGCCAGCGACAGCCCCACCCGTGTGCCCTTCACTCTCCGCCTCAGTTTGGATGGAGCCATGAGGGGCGTCCCCCCGCCCAACGTACCTATGGTCCCAGCAGAATTTTGTCAAATGCACCGGCCATCTCCCCCGCTGCCCCCCCCCCCCCCCCGGCTGGAGCCACACAGGCTTAGACGTAGCTGGTGGAGGGCTTCCTGGGTGCGGCCGGGTCCCCGTGTGGTTCCCTGCAAGGCACTGGCCCCCTGCAAGGCACTGGCCCCCTGCAAGGCACGCGGTCCCTGGGGGCCGGGCACGGGCGCCCTCGCTTCCTCCGGCTGCAGCAGCAGAACCCGCAGAGCAGAGCCCCTCCGGCGAGGAGGACAGCGGCGCTGGCCCAGCCCAGGAAGAGG
Source organism: Corynorhinus townsendii (assembly GCA_026230045.1). Lineage (NCBI taxonomy): Eukaryota > Metazoa > Chordata > Mammalia > Chiroptera > Vespertilionidae > Corynorhinus > Corynorhinus townsendii. The sequence continues at coordinate 526,593 of JAPDVU010000002.1, forward strand.
GCGGCCCCCAGCTCGCGCTTCCGCCCCACGTGGACGGCGGGGTCGTGGAAATCCCGGATGACGAGGTGGGCCGTCCAGGACACGGGGATGAGGACGAAGAGGCCCGAGAGGAGGAGGAGGGCCCCGGACGCCCCCAGGAGGTACGCCTTGACCCGCTCGTCGGAGCCCGTGCACCGGACCTGCCTCAGGCCGCAGGCGCCCAGGAGCAGCGCCGTGAGGGCGAGGGCCACGGCCACGCACATGAGGGCCCGGGAGGCCTCCAGGACGGGGGGCAGGGCCAGCAGGGAGCTGTGGAGCTTGCACTGCAGCGTGGCCCGGGCCTGCCGCACGCAGGTCATCCACAGCCCTTCCCAGATCCTCTCGAAGACGATAATGTTGCTGCCCACAAACGCAGACACCCGCCACTGGGGCAGGAGGGTGGTGGCCAGCGCCCCGGCCAGGCCCAGGACGCCCAGCACCAGCCCCGCCACCTGCAGCGGGTAGCAGCCCATGGCCTGGGCAGGAAGACGGTCCGACCTGGCAGTCGCTGGCGATCCCGAAGGCGTGTCCTGGCCGGTGGCTCGGCGGGTAGAGCGCGGCCTGCGGACCCAAGGGTCCCGGGTTCGATGCCGGTCAAGGGCACGTACCTGGGTTGCGGGCTCCTCCCAGCCGGGGCCCCGGTCAGGGTGCGTGCGGGAGGCAGCCGGGCGATGTGTTTCTCTCCCGTGGCAGTTCCTCTCTGCCTTTCCCTCCCTCTCTCTCCCACTGTCTCTAAAAATCCACGGAAAGTGTCCGCGGATCAACCCACAGAGAACAGATCCTGGAGGTGGAGGTCTCGTCCGGGAGTCTGGGAGGGTGGTTTCCACGGCGACTGCCCATCCCGTGGAGTCCCAGCAGCAGGACCGGCTGTGGGGATGCCGCCTGGGCTCCACTCGCCAGCGTCTGCGGGCTGTTGGCGGGGCGCGGAGTGGTGCCCGGCCGGCCGGTGAGGAGGAAGCAGAGGCGTGCCGAGCGGCTGCCAGCGTTTCTCGTCCTCTGATTGTCTTGGCGGTGCTGTGGTTCCTGTCGGAGAAGCCCTGTGGAATGTTAATGACGAGCCCAGAACTTCCTGCTGAGACGTCTCCACGGAGAGGCACCAGCTGATCCAGCTGATCCACATGAAGACACGCCAACACCTGGAGGTTTTTTTGTGTGTCGTTGCTGTTTCTCTTCTCTCGCCCGTCCTTCACAGGGAGGACGCCGTGAGTCGGGAGGACCTGAGATGCTGCTGAGCCCTCTCTCTTTCCCGCAGTCCGTCCGTCCTGGTTTAACCCAGACGCCTGGACGTGGGGGATGCTTAGGTGTGAGTCTCGGGACTTCTGCTAAAACCAGTGATACTTTACACAGGGAGGAGCCCTGAGCAAGACATCCCAACGTCCCCCTTTATTCCCACGATCCAGAAAGGAGGCACAGAGGGAAGCCTCCTGTTAACTTAATGTGCTGGTAACGATCATAATATCTTTTAAGCAACACCCTTCTCGCTGGCGGAATGCTGGTCGGCCTCCAAGCTTTCGTTGCGTGTGTCTTCAGCGGCAGCTTGAAATACAGCACGTTAATCAAAGCGAAAGATATCTCTCCCGTTCTCATGGAACACCGTGAAAAGTGTCCGCTGGATTAAGCTAGGCCAGCACAGAGGAACCTTTTTAGGGGTGGGAGTTACCTTCCAAGTGATGTGAGAGGGCGCAGCGAGGCCAGCTCTGCGGGTGCCGATCGGGAATACTCCCGGGTATCTTGGACCTACTGAGCGCGTGTTCACCTACTAAGCGCGTCTTCCGTCCAGTCAGAGTCAACACCGGGAGGGAGAAAGGCTTTCTCAGGGCTTTTCCTCGGAAGGGACAAAACCAGAAATTGAACGCCGCCCCTCTGTAGTTTCCCCAATAGTTTTCAAAGCAAGAGAACTTTAATCGACGCTGTTTCAAAGTTCAAGGGGGACATTGTCATCCTGGGCCCCCCTCCACCCATTCCCTAGAGCCAGGGGGGGGCCAGGGGAGGAGCTTTGTGTGGGGAGCAGACCTTCCCCCCTTTTCCTTTCATGGCCTGATGCAAGGAATCCATTTCCAGGATGGAAACTCCTGGAAGGTGTAGCCATGGCACTGTAGCCGTTACTCAGGGCACAGCACGCGGGCTCCTGCTGGGAGACCCTACCTTTGCAAAGCCCTTCATTTGAGTCAACCCCAGACAAGAGCTGGTGTGTGACCCAGGACCACCGGGATATTTCTGTAGGACTCAACACTCTCAATCTGTATATATAAAAGGCTAATATGCTAAGTGTCTGACTGTCTGACCAGTTGCTATGATGCGCACTGGCCACCAGGGGGCAGATGCTCAACGCAGGAGCAGCCATGACGCGCACTTCCCATTTACAGAGAAACAGCACCGCGGACCTGGCACCCACAAAGCAACACTCGGCTTCCCCCGAGTAGGACACAGGCCCCACCACCACCCAGAGCAACACCCCACCAAATCTCAGCTGACGCTGCTGAGACCCCACGGAGCAAAATGGCCCAGCCCAGCCTGGAAACGGTGGCTGTGGGCACCGGGTAATGATGTCACATAGCAACGCCTGGCTTCCTCTCCCTAGTGACTAGTCTCCTTGGAGTTTCTCTAGCCCAGGAACACGACTGCTACCGACCAGCACCGGACGCTTTCACTGACCGCAGCTCACAGCTTATGCGCCCTTGTTGGCTCTTTGCAGGCTCCTCACTCTGTGCCCAGACCCCACCCTGGGCACCGTGACCTTCAGCTCTAAGGTTCCGGGGCTCCTCTTGGCCATGACCTTCCTCAAGCATGCCCTCACTCAGTGACCTTGACCCTGAGGGGCGTGCGGCTCCGGTGGGTCGGCCGCCCTGGTACCTTGACCGCCTCCTGTTCCCCTGCTGACCCCCTGAGGCTGTGGGTGGGGAGAGGGTCCCAGAGGGCGAGCCTCTCCTCCCGCCCCCTGCAGAGGAGCCCGCCCCATCGTGGCTGTGATGAGGCCTTGGTCCCCGGCTGGGACCAGAGGGGGGGTGTCGCGTTTCTCACCGCGAGGTGCCCTCAGCCCTGACACGGCCCCTCCAGGGAGGTCCCTGCACAGCCTCCCCGCTCCGGGACGGAGGGCCCCCGGGCATCCTGTGGACTCTCCCAGACGCGCTCACCCTCCTCCCTTACCTGCCCACGTCTTCCCTCCTACGTCGGTCGGGATGGACCTGTGAGCGTGCATTTCCTGCTTGGAGCTGGGAGCTGAAGAAGCCGCCTTGCCTTTGCTCACATCCCGCTTTGGGCCTGCGGACCCTCCGTGCCTCCCACACCCGAACAGGTGCAGCCCAGCGCCCCCTCTTCCCAGCCGCACAGACGGCTTCCTGGCCGGCTAAGAGGGGGGACGAGACGCAGCCTCAGGCCTCGGCCCCGGAGCCGCACTTCCCAGCCCCGCACACTGCCTTTGCGGCGTTCGGGTGACCTCACGGGAAAGGCTCTGTTAGCCGTAAAGACGCACGCACGCGTTCCTCTGCAAACCGCGAGTCCCAGCGGGCAGCGCCGTGCTAACCCCACTGCCTGCGGAGGGGACGGTCCTTTCCCCCGGCTCCCCTGGAAGTCCGTTCTGCGGGGAAAGGCGGGCACAGAACCCAGGCTCCCCACCTCCCCCGCCCCCACCTCCCTGTGTCCTCTGCGCCCCTGTGTTTCACTCTTTGTTGCTGGAAGGGTTCCACGTGTCCCCTCCCCCACTGACCTCTCCTGCGCTCTTTGGTGGGGACACAAAGCCGAGGTGGGGACACCGGGCTGGGCGCACTCCCAGGCGTGTCACAGGAGCCAGTGTCCTGCCTTGTTAGAGGGAAGAAAAGGAGACATGCCCGCCCGTCTCCCACAGACAAAAGCCGCAGGAGGCCCTGATTCAGCGAGACCCTTTATGAGGGGGCGCCCCAGGGAGAGACATTTCATGAGGACAGATCATCAGCCTGGCCTGGGAACAAAGGACAAACAGCCATACCTGATGCAGCCACAACATGCCCGAGGGGGGAGGAGGAGGAGGGGGGGAGGGGGAGGGGGAGGGGGGAGGGGAGGTGCAGGCACGGGGGTGGGGGGGTGGGAAAGTAGCTTTCGTTCCCACTGCTTTGCGCACGTCTCTCTGAACTGACCCTGCGTTTGTGGGAGTGTCTGCAGTTTGCTCTGCATCCGGACACTGACATTATGAAATAGATGTGTGTATGTATGCGTATGGATTTCAGAGAGGAAGGGAGAGGGAGACAGAAGCATCCATGATGAGAGAGAATCACGGATCGGTGCCTCCTGCACGCCCCCCACTGGGGACCGAGCCCGCCACCCGGGCCTGTGCCCCATCGGTAATCGAACCCAGGACCCTTCAGCCTGGAGGTGGATGTTCTATCCACCGAGCCAAACGGCGAGGGCCAAATCTGCCGTTCATGAGTGAGATCCGGCTCCATCCTGGTCCAGGGCAGGAGGCGGGCTGAGGGCCTTTGGAAATGCGTGTGCGTCTGGGAGGGGAGGTGGTGGCCGCCCGCTGACGGGGAGCGTCCTGGCGTTGGTTGATGTTTCTGTGTTTCTGTGTTTATTTGGTTGCATTTATTGGGTGCCGTTGGCTGGTGAGATCACACCGGCTCCAGGTGCAAGGCCCTATGATGTCACTGTGCCCCGTGCTGTGTCCCCGCCCCGGCACCGTCCTGGCGTTGAACCCGGGGGCCGCTGGCACCTGCACAAACAGGACTGTGAGCAGCGCCCAGAGGAGGCGCGTCCTGCGCTCAGGCCACTGCCTCGGGCTCTCTGGGGCCACTGGAACCCCCTGGACACCTAAACCCTAAGGCATCTCCTCGCCGCGCAGGGAGGCCCGGGCGTCCCCGGACGTGGAGGGGCGGCTGGGCCTGTTGGTTGGGGACTCACACGAACGGCTGTTTGTCCTTTAAACAATGTGGCAGCTTCGTCCGGCCCACGAGCCGCACTCACGTCGGGCAGCCTGTCCTGTAGCTGCCGTCTGTCAGCCACTCCACGTGTGAAGGTGGGCACCCAGTTCTATATCCGTCAGGGATGGTCCTATTCGGCTACCGGGATGAAGCAGGGGCTGGTGGCAAAGCAGTGTTTTTATTGATTTCAGAGATGATTGAAGAGAGAGAGAGAGAAACATCCATGACGAGAGGGAATCACGGACCAGCGGCCTCCTGCACGCCTCCCACTGGGGATCGAGCCCGCAACCCGGGCCTGTGCCCTGACCGGGAATCGCACCCTGACCGCCTGGTTCATGGGTCAGTGCTCAGCCAGAGCCACGCGGCCGGCTTAGACTATTCTTAAGGCATTTCCATTTTTCCTTTTTTGTTCTGTTAGTCCTCACCGGAGGGTGTTTTCCATCGATTTCTAGGGAGAGGGGAAGAGAGAGAGAAACATCCATGTGAGAGAAACACACCGATTGGTTGCCCCCCACATGCACCCCCACCAGGGCCGGGGAGGAGCCTATAAAGGAGGTAAATGCCCTTGACCGGGAATCGAACCCGCAACCCTTCAGTCCAGAGGCAGACACTCTAACCACTGGCCACACTGGCCAGGGGTCAAGTTTTGTCCTTTGAAAGCCCCAGGCCGGCGTGACCACTGGCCAGTCTGTGTGCTGCCCAGAAACAGCACCCGCCACACACGCCAGCTGTACTTGCTAATATCATTAGAGAAAGGTCCACAGTCGCACAGAAAACACATGCACACATGTGCACACACACGTGCACACACATGAAGCCTAGAGAATCACTGGTCGGACGCCCTCCCTGACTCGGTTTAGGTGCGCCGCCCGATGCGTGTAGGCCTGCCTGTGTGCGACCCGTCTCGGGAGTGAGACGTCCAACCTCCCTCCACCCGAGCGGAAATCCTTCCGGGTCTGACCAGGCAGGGGCCCGCCCAGCGCAGCACTTCCTAAAACACGCAAAAGGCCGGCCACACAAACAGCCTCAGCGAAGGCTGCTCTTGGCTGAGAGTCAGCGCCCTCGGCGTTGCAGAACGTGGGCATTTGTCTATCAAGGTCGGACGCGGAGCCGGTGGGTTTCCAAGCACCTGTGAGCTCTTGGCCAGAAGGTTTCGTAGGTCATGTGACACGTGACGCCGGGCGCTGGGCTGGGATTGTGCGTGCGTGTGTGTGTGTGCATGTGTGTGAATGGAAAGGCTGACTGGGTATGCCGTGGCCCACACGCCTAGCCGTGATCCAGGGCAGCCCCCTGCGTTACCTTTGCCATGTAATTAAACATGCGGCAATAAAGCAGCACAAAAGCCATGAAAACACATGTGCCCGGAGCGTGTCCAGGCCAGCACAGGAGCCAGGTTATAAGGGAGGTTTGGCTGCAGATACGGGAGCCCCCGTCGGAAGCCATCGGAGGCTCGAGGCCGCGTGAACCCTAACGAGCTGTGTAAACAGCCCAGCCTTTCCTGATAAATGTCAGGCTGTGCCCACCGTGCCTCCATCAGCCACCGGCCCCCTGGCTTTGCAGGTGGAAGCTTTCCTTTCTCCAATGGGGGTTACCGGGGTGAAACAGTAGCCGAAAAAGGTGAGAAGGAAAAGTGATACGTTGTCATTTCTGAAGCTTCCTCGAAAGCCGGTTTATGAGGTTTTCGAGGCTCCGTAGCCGTGACAGCTGCGCAGAGGGGGGACGCAGGCTCCTTCCCTCGGTGCCCGGCAGCCACCGCCCGCACTTGCACGGGCCCGTGTCCCACAGCCGCTCCCAGGACCCGGCTCCCTGGTCCTCCCGCCCCGGCTCACACAGCCAGGCCTGGCACAGCCGGGGGCGGTCTGGGCAGGACCCCCACACACGCTGGCTTAGCTGCGTTCCCTCTGCCCGTTGTCACCGCCCCTCTCCCGTGTTGGGGTGGAGGATGGGATGGCGCTGTCCCCCATGTGCACTCGAGCAGACAATCACATGGTGTCACCAGCCCTGGCCGGTGTGCTCAGTGGACAGAGCATCAGCCTGAGGACCACAGGGTCCCGGATTCGATTCTGATCAAGGGCACGGACCTCGGTTGCAGGCTCCTCCCTGGCCCGGGCCCTGGTGGAGGCAACCAATCGATACGTTTCTCTCACGTTGATATTCCTCTCTGTCTTTCCCTCTCTCTCCCACTCTCCGTAAAAACCAATGGAAAACTATCCCCGGCTGAGGATTAATTTATATACATATTATAAAAGGCCCGTGGCCGTAACACTGTAACAACCAAACGGCCGGTCACCAGGAGGTGCGTTGAAGGGTCTTGCCGGCACGGCGGGCCTGGGGTCCTGCCTCATGTGGCAGGTCTGGGGTCTGGGGTCCCACCTGTGCGGTGGGTCCTGGGTCTCACGGGATTTCGCATGCTGGGCCTCGAGTGTGTGTGTGTGTGTGTGTGTGTGTGTGTGTGTGGATAGTGTGTCATCTGCTGATTTTTTACTTACAGTGAAGGAGAGTGCGAGCCACTTTTAAAACTCCTTGAAGAAAATCATGTCAGCTAGCAGTTACATGTGGCTTTATGTGACATGTGTTCTATTGGCATTGCTTCCACCAGTGAGATGTTTATTTTTCTCCCTTAAAAAAAAATTAGTGTGGCGTTTGGCGGCTCGGGGCTGGCGCGCTGCCTGGAATTCCTCCAGGAGGCTCCGTCCCTCCCAGGGGCCATCTGTCCTCAGGCTCAGAAACGCTGAGTCACCTTTACGCCTAAGGGAGGGGACTTTGCAAACTGGCAGAGACCCCGGCTCGGAGTCAGCGTGTATTCCTCACTGTCTCAGAAGCCTGACCTGGAGACCCCACCTGCGCTCACGCGGGCCAGAGGGGGGTCCCCCGTCAGAACAGGGTGCCCAGGCAGGGCCGGGAGGGGGGGCGCGTTTCTACTCTAACCGGAAAGGAGATTCTCTTGGCGAAGGACACGTGGATTCCGGACAGGTCACTGCCGCTGCCTGCCACGGGGGAGAGGGTGTCCCCCCCAGAACGTACCCACGCGTCAACCGCGGGTAACTCACTCAGTTCCCACTCCTTTTCAGGTTGAACTGACTTGAAACAATGGGTGAAGTCAGACAGAGCTTTGAACAGAGAACAGCTATCCTGGGCGTTCTTTATGGAAATGCATAAAAGATCAAGTTCACCGGCAACCTCGACGGATTAGGGCACAAAGATACGGAACAAAATGACCCTTCCGTTGGTGCTGTTGCTGTGACTCCCCACCCCAGGATACGTTTCCACTGGTTTTTAGAGAGAGAAGAAGGCGGGGTGGGGGGGATGGAGGAGGGGGAGGGGAGCATAGATGTGAGAGAGACACATCAATCGGTGCCCCCCCCCCCACCCCGGGCGGGGGATGGAGCCTGCAGCCCAGACCCACGTCCTTGCACGGAGTTGAACGCCCCTCAGTCCGCAGGCCCACGCTCTACCCACTGGGCCACACTGGCTAGAGCTGAAGGAAATGGTTCTTGATGTTTGCGACTCCGCCGCTTCCAGTGATCCGTGGTGCCTGGGCCAGAACGGCCATCAGCTTGGGAACAGGCTTTGGCCCCCAAATGTACTCATTTCTGTAGAGCAGGGCGGGGGAGCCGTCTCCTGCCCAGGGCCCGGTGGGTGTCTGTAACCCCCCTCGTGGGCCACAGGACACACTCCACTTAGACACGCGCCCGCTCCATTCGGCCCAGCATGTAGGTCACTCCCCGCTAAGGCCTGGGCAGGGACAGTCTCCTGGGCCTTATACGGCCCCGGGGGCCGGACGTTCCCCATCCCCGCTGCAGATTCCTTTACATTCTGAAAACGAACTATATGTTTAGAAACACTGACTTTATAATCACTCAGAGTGCGTGTCCCGTTTGGTGGATGCGTCAGAGCTGGGTCTCACTCGTGGCGAGGTGCCCGGCAGCGCCTGTGGTTGTCCTGGGGTGCGACCGGGTCTCTCTAAACAAGACCGCCGTGGCCCTGGCCGGCTGGCTCCATGGACAGAGCATCAGCCTTCGGACTGAAGGGTCCGGGGTTCGATTCCGGTCAAGGGCAGCGACCTCGGTTGCAGGTTCCCCGGCCCCTGGTTGAGGCTCATGCAGGAGGCAGCCAATCCGCGAGTCTCTCTGACATCAGTGTCTCTCTCTGTCTCTCCCTCTCCCTTCCACGCTCTCTGGAATTCAGTGGAAAAGATCCCCGTGGGAGGACGGCTCTCCTGCGTGGCCTGGGTGGAAGGCCGTGTCTGAGTCCTGGACGCTGACGTGGAATTCTGTGATCGTGTCCCGCGGGCAGCGGTGGAACGGGAGCGGGAAGATGCTCACCTCCTTCTGATCCTTCCATCCCAGCCAGGCGCCACCCTGCCCGAGGTTCCCCAGGAGAAGCCGATCGCTCGGTGGGGCTCAGGTTGTTGGTGCCGAGAAAGGCGGAGCCGAGCGTACGAGAACGGGGAAAGCTACGCGGTGGCACAGCTGGGTCCCCCCGTTGCTTTTCCCAGGAGAGGCGGTCCCCTGGCAGGTGGCCTCCCTCGTCCTCACAGCCCCCCAGCGTCTCCCGTCCCGATGGCTCTTCCTCCGCGGCCACCCCTCCGTGGGCCAGTCTCGCCGGCACCTGCAAGCTCCCGAGGAAAATGCTAATGTGGGTCCCATCCCTGATCCAGTCCCATTCCGATTCCAGCGCCCGGGGGAGGCTAGTTGGCAGCCCCGGGGGATGGCGGTCCCGACCTTTTCCTCCTCGTTAACTTGGCCCTCCCCAAACTTCATTCTGGAACATTCCACGCTCTGACCGTCACCACCAGTGACCCTCTGACCCCACAGAATCTACCATCCGTCGATTCACATGTTCAGGTCTCACTTCCTCCTCGTCCTCACTTCCCGCCGGGAGCTCCTCCGACCCCTCTGCTCCCACCCTCCTCCCTAACCCCCTCTGCTCCCACCCTCCTTCCTAACCCCCTCTGCTCCCACCCTCCTCCCTAACCCCCTCTGCTCCCACCCTCCTTCCTAACCCCCTCTGCTCCCACCCTCCTCCCTAACCCCCTCTGCTCCCACCCTCCTCCCTAACCCCCTCTGCTCCCACCCTCCTCCCTAACCCCCTCTGCTCCCACCCTCCTCCCTAACCCCCTCTGCTCCCACCCTCCTCCCTAATCCCCTCTGCTCCCACCCTCCTCCCTAACCCCCTCTGCTCCCACCCTCCTCCCTAACCCCCTCTGCTCCCACCCTCCTCCCTAACCCCCTCTGCTCCCACCCTCCTCCCTAACCCCCTCTGCTCCCACCCTCCTTCCTAACCCACGTGTCTTTATTTCGTGCTCTGGCCAAACACCCTTTGGTTAAACCCAGCTTCCCTGAACTCTGGTACGTCCAGGAGCCAAACGGAATGGAAGCCAAAACGAATGCAGACCTGGGTGGGCCCCGACACCTGCGGGCCCCCATCATCGCTCTCCCCTGGTGGCTGCGCGCCCACCGCCCCGGGGGACGATGGCTCCTCCCCATCGCTCTCCACGGTCTAATGTCGGCCCGTGTTGCTTTTCTACATCACGAGGAAACTGAGGTGTTCCTGCCTCTGAATTGGTCACCTGATTGCAGCTGAACCTAGTGATATCATAGATGCCCAGCCTCTATGCCCACCCCCTGTGCCCACCCCCTGTGCCCATCCCCTGTGCCCATCCCTGTGCCCACTCCCTGTGCCCACCCCCTGTGCCCAGCCCCTGTGCCCATCCCCTGTGCCCAGCCCCTGTGCCCAGCCCCTAAGTCCACCCCCTGTGCCCAGCCTCTATGTCCACCCCCTGTGCCCACCCTGTGCCCAGCCTCTTTGCCCAGCCTCTATGCCTACCCCTTATGCCCAGCCTCTGTGCCCAGCCTCTATGCCTACCCCCTGTGCCCATCCCCTGTGCCCACCCTGTGCCCAGCCTCTATGTCCACCCTGTGCCCAGCCTCTAAGCCCAGCCTCTATGACCAGCCTCTATGCCCACACCTGTACCCATGCCTTGTGCCCACCCCTGTGCCCAGCCCCTGTGCCCAGCCCCTAAGTCCACCCCCTGTGCCCAGCCTCTATGTCCACCCCCTGTGCCCACCCTGTGCCCAGCCTCTTTGCCCAGCCTCTATGCCTACCCCTTATGCCCAGCCTCTATGCCCAGCCTCTATGCTCACACCTGTACCCACGCCCTGTGCCCATCCCTGTGCCCAGACCCTGTGCCCACCCCCTGTGCCCAGCCACTATGCCCAGCCTCTATGTCCACCCCCTGTGCCCAGCCCCTGTGCCCAGCCTCTATGCCCACCCCCTGTGCCCAGCCTCTATGCCCACCCCTGTGCCCAGCCTCTATGCCCAGCATTTATGCCCACCCCCTATGCCCACTCCATGCCCACTCCTGTGCCCACTCCTGTGCCCATCTCCTGTGCCCACCCCTGTGTTCATCCCCTGTGCCCACCCCCTGTGCCCAGCCTCTATGCCCACGCCCTGTGTCCACCCCTGTGGGCCTTGCTTCCACCCTGTGCTCAGGCGCCCCCGTGGGCCTTGCCTCCAGATGCCTCACGCTGCCCTGCTCCCGCCCACAGCTCCTGGAATCTCCTTGGAAAACCTCCCAGGCGTCTCAGGTTCCAGCTGCTCCGGCGCCCGCCCTCTGCTCGCCCTTCTCGGGGCCACACTCTCCGTGGAGGTCGTGCAGCCAAAGGCCTGCTGAGTCTGCGATCCTCCTGCTGGTTCGCCCCTCCCGCCCGACGGTCAGCCTCTCTGCCAGTCTGGCCTTCCAGCCTGGCCAGGCTGAGGCTCGCTTCGGAAAGCAAAACAAAAAGCAAGAAAAGTTGGAGTTGTGGTGAACTTCAAATAGAGGCCGCAAAGTCGGCTCCCAAGGTCTGCCCTGCCCCGCAGCCTCTGAGGGACACCTGTCATCCCAGGTTCACAGGTGAAGGGGAGGCAGCGGGCCTCTGCCTGGCAGCGTGACCTGGAGCGCCCCCTGGTGCTTGGGCGACGTCACTGCTCTACCTTGGATTTCCTGCTCACCAAGGGGTTTCTGTGTTTTCATGTGATGGGTTTTGAGGCTGTAATGTCTGAACCTAATACTGCGTTCTGGGCTCAATCCTTTTTAAAATTTTTTATGTGTTTTTATTGACGTCAGAGAGGTAGGGAGAGGGAGAGAGAGAGAGAAACACCAATGATGAGAGAGAACCATTGATCAGCTGCCTCCTGCACGCCCTACACTGGGGATCGAACCCACAACCCCGGCCTGTGCCCTGACTGGGAATCCAACCGTGACCTCCTGGCTCCTAGGTCAAAGCTCAGCCACTGAGCCGCGCCGGCTGGGCATTAAAAGACTATTGCTCATTGCCCGTGGCCACAGCAACGGGCCGGTGCCTGCGTGTCTCCGCCATGGGGACGCTCGTGCACGTGGGTCCCCGAGGCAGGTCTCCAGGCGGTCACCGCGGGAGGGGTACAGGAGAGCAAGTGGCACAGGAAGATCCGGATTCCAGCGTCGCACGATGACCTCCTGTTGCGGGCAGGGACGGAAATCCAAGGGAATCCTTCTTGTGGAGCCCGGTGTCCTTCCCCAAACTCAGACTTTCAGAGACCGGCTGGGGTCTCCTGTCTGGTCAGTTCGTGCTGGTTGGGGAAGTGTGCGATCCGAGGCTCCGGAGTGGGGCTGAGCCTCTGCATCGGGCCTGAGAGGCTCTTGGTGGGATAACTAGTAAAACCATTAAACTCGGTGCGTTAAATCGTGATTAAACGTTGATGCATAAGTGCCTGCTCCCCGGAATCATGCCATCTGGGCTCCCAGACAGAGCTACTGATGTCACAGTTTTCACTTTTGTTAGAATAGACGGGACCCAGTCAGCGCCCAGGTGCGCCTGACACAGCTGCTCTAGCGAGGAAGGAAGAGGCAGACTTGCCTGCGTCTCCACATGAGCACAGCACTTGCCCCTTCTTTGCTTTCATTCTGCCGTGATGGGGCAAGCTCTCCCTGAGGTGATCCCATTTCGATGTCGGCGGAATACGAGGTGTGTTCCACACCAGTCTCCACAGACCTGGTGAAACCAGCAACCTTTACATCTATTAGCGATAATCTCCTTTACGTTCCAGAGATCCGCGAAGCAGCGCGATACGTGTGCGCTTACTGCTTAATACATAAGGCGTCAGCAAGCCACAGGGGATGGGCTAACAAATGCAGCCAAGAAACTAGCTGCTTGGGAAATGTGGCGCTCATATTCTTACCTGTGACCACGCTAAAAAAACAAACAAACAAAAAAACCAGTGCATTTTCTCCGAGAAATAATATAGTTCGAAGGATTCAACGCAAAGGTTAAAGGGCACATGAAAGAAAAACCCACTTGCTCTCTCGTGTGATTATTTAAGGGCAGAAATAGAACGTTCGCCTTAACGTCTGTTCACTCAGCTGGACGACTTTCACTTTCGCTTTGATATTCCCGAAACACTTCCGTGAGACGTGGACGGCGAAGCGTCCATCACACCAGCTCGCAGTCCGCACTGGAGATGGCTGAAGGCTCCTGAAACGCCGTGGGCCAGCTGCCTCCCCGTCGGGGCCTCGATTCCCTGTGACCTTCGCTGCATCCTTCATTCTTCCTCTCGCGCTCTGTCGCTTTTATTGTTTCCTCCAGAGCTTTATTATTATTTCCCACAGTTTTATTATTTCCCTCAGCGCTGAAAGACCTCCGCTCCTCTCTTCCCACCTGGTCCCGATTTGGTTCCCGGCGACGTGATGTCCGCCATCATTGTCGCTAATAGACGCCCCTTTTGAAAGTTTGCTCGCTCCCAAGTGTGCTGATCTCCCCACTATGCACATGTTGGCATATGAAGAAATGAAAGCACAAACAATTAGGGAAGTGACTGATCATCCCATGTGAGTTCATGTGGACGTGTGTGCATGTGTGTTGGTGTGTGTGGTCTGCGTGCATGTGTGTGTGTGAGAGAAAGAGTTGTTTTTTTTTTTTTTTATCATGATTACTGTGAAAATAAAGTTTTAAAGTTTTTGTCCTACTTTCATAGCATTATGTCGTAGCCGGTGACGTCGTCAGGGATGACTGACTGGCAGGAAGGCATGGGCCCGAGTGGCAGACACGGTCATGCGTTGCCCCTCTCTCTGTGGGGCGCTGGGGTCCTCTCCAGCTTCTCCTCATCGTAACTGGTGTTTGGACGAACATGAATGTATAAAATACCTAAGTTATGACCGACCATCGACTTCTGGATGATGGGATTGTTCTCGTGTGTTTTCTGACCGTGTCCGGGGTCCGGGGAAAGAGAATAAAAAGAAAATCATCGGACCCAGGAAACCTCTCCTCAAAGCAGCAGAGGAAGGAAACGTTCGCTGTGGGGTGAACTTGGAACAGGATGGGAGGCGCGTCGTGGGCGACCGCGAAGAGAGGGCAGAGGCAGACAGAACCGAGGGTTTCTGTGGAGCCTCGGAGACAACCCCGCACACACACGTTGTGGAGACAAACGGCACGAGGACGTGTCGGCGCCTCTGTGGCTCCTACAGGTCACCCTTTCATTCTTCCTCGTGGATTACACCTCTTCCCGGGTCTGCTCGGTGCGCCTCCCCTCCCCCAAACAGCCCTGACCCCTGAGGTCTCCGTCCCCGCAGACTTTGTATTTACTTACTTATTTATTTTAATGTATTTTACTGATGTCAGAGAGGAAGGGAGAGGGAGAGAAACATCCACGATGAGAGAGAATCATGGACCGGCTGCCTCCTGCACGCCCCACACTGGGGGTCGAGCCTGCAACCTGGGCCTGTGCCCTGACAAGGAATCGAACCCAGGACCCTTCAGTCCACAGGCTGACGCTCTCTCCACTGAGCCACACTGGCTGGGTCCCTGCAGACTTTTGAAATATGAGGTCATGTTATTTTAAAGTTCGAGAAGCTTTTCGCTCCTGTGATCCCGTCAGCTTGAGGCTCTCCAGGTGTGGGGTGCGAAGTCCTTTCTCCCAGGACCGCCTCCTCCAGGGGGGCCGCCAGGCTGGGCTTCAGCTGGCATGGCCTTCCCGGCCCTTGGGTCTGCCCCTCTGCGCTCACCTGGTTCTTCCCCGGGGAGGTCAGTTCCTGTCCCGAGTGGCCACCGGGGGCAGCACCGTGCTGGCTGGCAGCCACGGCCAGGAGCTCACTCTCCCTCCCGGAGACCCGGGAGGTGCCCTGTGTGATGCCCGCTCCACTCTCACCCTCAGTCACAGCGCCGGGCCCTGGGTCAGGAGGAACCTCCGCAGCGTCTTCCATGTTCTGGGCCTGAGAATCCCCCTCCCCCCCAAGACCGCAGAGGTCAGGCATGTGAGGGTGTCAGGTGAGGGTGTCCTTCCTGAGGCTGTCGGGGGCAGGAGGCTCTTTCCCACTGCCAGCCGCTCCACAGGCCAGCCTCGGGCCTTGGCCGCATCCCAGGTTTCTGGTTACAGCAGAGCTGGGCGTGTGCAGAGCTGGGCGTATGCAGAGCTGGGCGTGTGCAGAGCTGAGCACAGGCTGCCCACTGGTCCTCCCCTGGGATCCGGCAGGAGCTGGGACTGAGCAGGAAGCCCCCAGGCGCCGCCTTTGGGATGTGCCCGCTGCTCTGCCCAGCCCTGTGCCCGCATCTGAGTTGGAAGGAGGGGCAGAGGTTCTGCTGAGGCAGCCGGAGGCCTTTGAAGCCGGAGCCCGGGCATCCACACCAGCGGGTGGCAGCAGGGTCTCCACACCCCGCGCGTTCCCGGGGGAAGCAGGGCTGAGCTGAGGGAGCTGAGGCCGGGGTGCTCCCTTCGCCTGCAGGGTCCCGACCTTGTGACCTTAACTGGGCCCAGACTGCCTCGGGGGTGGGGTGGGGGTGGAGGGGACAGGGAGGCTGATTCTCTGGGGAAAGACTAGGTCTCTGAGGGGTTATATGAGAGAGAGAGAGAGAGAGAGAGAGAGAGAGAGAGAGAGAGAGAGAGAGAGAGAGAGACTTTTTAAAGCTAGAATTTAAAGCCACACGTAGTCACTGTCTTAAGGTCTGTTGGAGCCGTAGGTGCTTTTGGTGAGTTTTGTAAGTGGAAGAGCAGAGGCTCTGAGTTAGCGGGTCACTGGTGTCCCCCAAAATGCAGGCCCGTGTCGAACGACAAGGCAGCTCACGAAGACAGGTTTCATTTTCAGTGTGATGGAGTCGGCTGCAGAAGAGTGTTGGCGTTTTCACGACTCCTCACCGGCATCTGTTTAACCTCTGAGAGCCAGTGCAGGGGAGGTAGATTATCCACGCCTGTGTCTCCTCCTTGACCTCGGTGTTGTCATGACTCCACGTGCGATTCACAGAATTCTTAGAGGATTGGTGGCTTCATGCAAAAGCACCAATGCCTGGCTGGCTGGCTCAGTAGCTAAGCAATGACCTATGAACCAGGAGGTCACAGTTCAATTTCCGGTCAGGGCACATACCCAGGTGGTGGGCTTGATCCCCAGTGTGGGGTGTGCAGGAGACAGCTGGTCCATGATTCTCTCTCATCACTAATGTTTCTCTCTCCCTCCCTCTCCCTCTGAAATCAATAAGAATCCTATATAATAAAAACCTAATATGCAAATTGACTGAACAACGGAACGACCGGTGCAACAACTGGCCGCTGTGATGTGCACTGACCACCAGGGGGCAGATGCTCAATGCAGGAGCTGCCCCCAGCCCCCATGCTCCAGGCCAGCAAAGGCAGGTGCCGGGGGGGCCCCGATTGCCCCACTGGTTGCCCCGCAGAGGTAGGCAACCGGGGGCCAGCTGGTGAGTGGGCAGCGCCACTGCCCGATCACCCGGCGGAGGTGGTGGGTGGTGGCAGGTCGGCCAAGACGGGTGCCAGGGGGCCCCCCTGATCGCCCTGCCGGTCACACCACAGACTGGCCCTGACCGCCGGCCAGGCCTAGGGACCCTACCCCTGCACGAATTTCGTGCACTGGGCCTGGCGTGTATTTATAAGAAGGAACGCTCCCAGCGACGGTGGCCTGCAGTGAAGGCACTGATTCTCACTCTCCTCTTCCTGTCAGACAGGAAATGCCTTGGAAACAAACCCTGTCTTGTCTATTTTATTTCTCTATCCCTAGGACTGTCTGTACTGGGGAGAGACTCAGTGGAAAGGGCTGGGGGGGAGGGTGTCCATCACATCCCCCTCTTCCCACAGACCTGCCTGTGAAGCTCCCAATAGGACGTTCCCTGGCACATAATCTGCCTCCAC
This sequence comes from Corynorhinus townsendii, assembly GCA_026230045.1. NCBI lineage: Eukaryota > Metazoa > Chordata > Mammalia > Chiroptera > Vespertilionidae > Corynorhinus > Corynorhinus townsendii. The sequence goes on from JAPDVU010000002.1 coordinate 543,656, forward strand.
CAGCCCCCCTCAATCCCAGGCTCCTCCTGAGGATGTTGCACACGCCCCTTGGCATGTGGGTCAGCTGGTTTCTGGACCGCCCTGTGGGCTGCTATCGCGCTGGCTCTGACGGGTGTGACTGGGGAGCCTCACCGTGGAGGTAGTAACACAGGCTCCCGGCAGCTGCACTGAGGGTCCCGCCCCGCCCAGGCAGCGGAGCGTCCCTGCGGACACCGGGCAGGGAGTTACGGGGCCTGACTTGCATCTACGCTAATAAAAGAGTAAGATGCAAATTGACCATACCTTCACGAAGCCCACGAGCCAATCAGGAGTGAGTATGCAAATTAACACAACAAAGATGGCAGGTTAATTTGCATACACAGGCGCTGAGCGCCCCAGCCACTCTGGGCCTCTGGGCAGTTGGGAAGGTGGAAAGGCGGCTCCGGCCGGAGCGAAGGCAGTGCCGGCGGCCAGGGGAAGGCAGGCCCATCCGTGTATGAATCTTCGTGCCTCGGGCCTCTATCTATACATATAAAAGCCTAATATGCAAAGTGTCCCTTCAGGAGTTTGAGTGACCAGGAGTTCAATCGCTCACTGTGATGTGTGCTGACCACCAGGGGGCAGCACAGGATGAAGGGGACCCCTGGCCGGCAGCCGGCAGGGCCAGGGAACCCACACACACGTGAATTCCGCGCACTGGGCCCCGAGTTTTATAATAAAGCCGAGAGGGAGCCTCGGAGAAGGTGGGTGGGAACACACACCTGGGAGGCCTGTCAGCCTCGGAGGGAAGAGGGCGCTGACATCACGGGGGGGCGGTGGGGGGAGCGGAACAGGGTTTGCGCTGCTCCAGGCTGGGTCCATAGGACAACCAGCAGCCTGGCATCTCTTTCGGGCAAAGATGGGGGATGGGCCCTGGGGTGTGGGGCACCCGGGGGAGCCCCTACGTGAACACGGCTGTTCGATGAACGACAGGCCTCAGACGATCGGGCTTCTTCTCCCGAGGGCTCCGTGGCAGTCCTGTTTTTCTCTCCTCGTGCGAGCAAAGGAGCCTCGGACCGGACAGCACTTCGCCTCCAGAGAGTCGCCAGCCGAGTGCTCCGGCCACCGCCGCTGCGCAGGCGTGTTCACAGAGTGCCGTGTGTGAGCGGCGCCGTGTTGAAGGAAACCTGTTTTCTGAAGAGAAAGAACAGGAGCCAGGAAGTCAGACAGTCCTTACTTTTCCTGCCGATTCTTGGGAAACCAGCGGTGAGCAAGCAGGGGCCACCTGCTGCCCCCTCAGGAGCTCGGGGGGCCTGCAGGCGGCCCCCACAGAGTCGGGGGCCGGAAGTCACCACAGGAGGGTGTGACGTGAGGCTTCCCAGCCAGAGCAGGTCGTGGGGAGTCGCATCCGGGCCTCAGCGTCCCTGACGAAGTCAGTCTTCGCCTCCACTGAGCTGTTGCCTGTTTGCATCTTGTAAACTCACCTTCGAATGTCGACGTCCCCTTTTCCAGACCCTGGGGCCCACCCTCCCAGAGCAGAGACACAGGGCCCCCCCTCCTCACCCTCCCAGAGCGGAGACCTCAGGGCCCACCCTCCTCACCCTCCCAGAGCGGAGACCTCAGGGCCCACCCTCCTCACCCTCCCAGAGCGGAGACCTCAGGGCCCACCCTCCCCAGAGCGGAGACCACAGGACCCGCAGGCCATCTGGCCCCCGAACGCCGTCTGCGCGGCTGCACTGTTCACTGTGAACGCCTGCCCCTCCCGTGGAAAGGGCGTGTGTCTTTCCCTCGGACCTCATCCCAGAGGTCTCCCTGCTTTGCTTTCTCCCGCCCCCTAGCCACCCCATGGACTTCAGGTAACCAACCCCCTTCCTCTCCTCCTCCGAGTCTAATCCTACATAATAAAAGGCTAATATGCAAAGTGACCAAACTGCAGGACGACCGGTCGCTATGATGCGCACTGACCACCAGGGGGCAGGCGCCCAATGCAGGAGCTGCCCTGGTGGTCAGTGTGCTCCCACAGGGGGAGTGCTGCTCAGCCAGAAGCGGGGCTCACGGCTGGCGAGTACAGCGGTGGTGGTGGGGAGCCTCTTCCCGCCTCCGTGGCAGCGCTATAAATGTCCGACTGACAGACCTCCCCTGAGGACTCCCAGATTGGAGAGGGTGCAGGCAGGGCTGAGGGACTCCCCGGCCTTCGCCCAAGTGCGTGACTTTCGTGCACTGGGCCTCTATGGTACAGAATAAGCTGAAAACGGCCATTCTCTGAAATGTTTTCTCAACTTGTTGAGATTTTGCTTCCCAGCAATTGCCGTCAGTTTGGCGTAAATAAATTCACAAAAAATTCTTACAGGTTTGAATGTCTCTTACATTTGTGCAGCGAACTGTGTGTTCTGAGGTGTGCTCATCTGTGGATTGAACTAATCATGTCAATATCATAAAATATTTAATGCTCTAATTCATGTAAAGTGCTGGAGGTCCCAGGATAAAGTACGTGCCCCTAAACATGAACCACTGTTATTCATTAACTAGAGGCCTGGTTCACGAAATTAGTCACGGGGGGGGGGGGGGTCCCTTCAGCCCAGCCTGCACCGTCTCCAATCCGGGACCCCTTGGGGATGTCCAACTGCGGGTTAAATCAGCAGTCAGACATCCCTCTCACAATCCAGGACTGCTGGCTCCTAACTGTTCACCTGCCTGCCTGCCTGATCGCCCCTAACTTCCCCCCCTGCTAGCCTGATCACCCCTAACCACCTCTGCCTGCCGGCCTGGTCATTCCTTACTGGCCCCCCTGTCGGCCTGGTTGCCCCCAACTGCCTCCCCCACCAGCCTGGTCGGCCCCAACTGCCTCCCCCACCAGCCTGGTCACCCCCAACTGCCCCCCCACCAGCTGGTCGCCCCCAACTGCCCCCTGCCAGCCTGGTCGCCCCTCATGGCCCCCCCTGCTGGCCTGGTTGCCCCTAACTGTTCCCCTTTGTCCGCCCCCAACTGCCCCCCCGCCACTGGCCTGGTCACCCCTCACAGTCCCCCTCTGCCAGTCTGGTTGCCCCTCACGCCCCTCCTCTACTGGCCTGGTTGCCCCCAACTGCCCCCCATGCCAGCCTGGTTGCCCCCAACTGCCCTCCCACCAGCCTGGTCGTCCCCAACTGCCCCCCCTGCCAGCCTGGTTGGCCCTCATGGCCCCCCCCCCGCTGGTCTGGTTGCCCCTAACTGCTCCCCTTTGCCTGCTCCCAACTGCCCCCCCCCCCCCCACTGGCCTGGTCACCCCTCACAGCCCTCCTCTGCCAGTCTGGTCACCCCCACTAACCCCCCTGCCGGCCTAGTTGCCCCATGCAGCCTGCTGTTTGGTCATTACTGTGAAGGCGTCCCGACCAATTTGCATATTAACCTTTTGTTAGTATAGATACTACTTCCTGGAGGTAAAATGTACTTAGCAATGGAAAGTTTTTCTAGAAATGGCTTTTACATATGCAATATTTATAGTATGTGGATGTTGGGACCTGTAGCACTACCTTAATAAATTACTAGTATATTATATTTATCAATTAATAGTGTCTGAATTCCATGATTATAAGGTAAGTATATTATTATTAAAAACTATACAGTATTTTATAGTCTTGAAAGCTAATGCTGATTCTACTTTTATCTGTAAAATGTGGCTTTGATATGTTTTTAAAATTAGAAATCCCAAAACATTAGGTTTTCAAAAACTCATTTCAAGTTAATAAAACAGAAAAAAATGGAGAATAGTGAAAAACATAAAATGTATATAAAAGGCAAATTTATTAATACAAAGGACATAAGGCAGGTGACCTGCAGTCACGGAAGCTAAGAAAATGTGGATACAAACTTTCAAATGAGATGACCCATTGCATCAGATCTGGAGGAAACACAACACTGGACTATGTCTACGCCGTCCTAGCGCACAGCAGAAACGGGGCGCGGGTTTGTCTGGGCCCCGGACTGACGGGGCCCACGGGAGAAGACCACGTCCAGGAAGGGTTTGCGTGGGGTTTTTTTCTTTTTTTTTTTGGTTGGTTTTGGGTTAGCAAATAGAATCACGGCCTTTTCTTTTTCTGTCCCGTTGTTCATGTTGGTAAGAACCCAAGTCTTTCTCCACGCCGTCATCGCGCGGTTCACAGGCACACGTACATACGTGACTCCTTATCGGAACGCACCCCCGGGACGCAATGCAGGAGGAAGACGCTTGGCTCCCTGCGGTCTTTAAAGTCTCCTGGTCGCAGTCTGGCCGCCTCCGGAGGAGGGCAGTTCCGGCGAAAGCCGCTGGCGGAACGCGGCCCCAGACACAGACCTGCCTTCACAGGCCGTTGATTTAATCGGAGGCAAGGCAGGCCTCGGGGGAGAGCAGGCGGGAGCCAGGGAGCCACGCGTTGCCTTTATCTGCCGATTAGAGCCTTTTGTCCAAACCTCCGTGATAACCCAGTGCTCTCGCTGCTGTGAATAGTCAGCCTCCAGCCTTGCCCCAGGCCCTGCGGGCTGCGGGGTGGGTGCTGTTGACTGGGAAATGGATCGGCATCTCCTTTAGCCTGAGAACCACGGGAGCCCGAAGGATGCTCCGGGAGACACAGACGTCCTCCCGTCCGCGCACACGGCTGCGCCCCGGGCCTGGGGGGATCCCAGCCTAGCGGTCGTCCGGGAGGCCGGCTCAGGTCAGGGATGGCGAGAAGCAAACCTCCGGATGGACCCGCCGAGGCGGTGTCTCCGCGTCTCCTGGGCTGCGCTCTGAGCCCCGCAGCACTGCCCTCCGCGAGGGGGCGGGTGGATGCTCGGCAGGCGAGTCCAGGCCGCGGGCCCCGCTCCTAGGAAGCAGTGGGCATTGCGGCCACCTACTTGGTCAAGTCCGAACCTCCCCCCGTGCGGCCAGCCTGGCTCAGGGGTCGAGCGTCAACCTGGGCACCAGGAGGTCAGGGCACCTGCCCGGGTGGTGGGCGCCATCCTCAGTGCAGGGCGTGCAGGAGGCAGCTGGTCCATGAGTCTCTCTCCCTCTCTGTCTCCCTTCCTCTCTGAAATCAAGAAAATACTCAAGAAACAACATTTAGAAATAGGATAGTGTGTTCTCTGTAGAATAAAGAATAAAAGGAGAAAAACCCTGCCCACCTACACATACTGGCTTCGGGAGGGCACGCTGCCCGGCTGCCTCTCCGCGTGCCAGCTCCTGGGGGCCGCGCGGCGGGCAGGCAGGTGGTACCCGGGGCCCCCCGCCCTCCCCGGGGACGTAGGACACGCAGGACAGGACGGCGCCCCCAGCCACGAGCAGCAGCGCGGAGACCCAGCCCAGGTACAGCGCCTCCCCGAGCTCGCGCTTCCGGCCGTCATCCAGGGTGGGGTCGTAGAAGTCCCGGATGATGGAGGCGGCCACCCAGCTCACGGGCGCCAGCACCGCCACGCCCACCACCATGAACAGGACCCCGGCGGCCAGCAGGGTCGCGCCCTTGGCCTTGGCCTCGGCCCCTGCGCACCGGGTGCAGCGCATGCCCAGCGCGGCGGCCAGCGAGGCCAGGGCGGCCAGGGCGCAGGCCGCGCACATCAGCCCGCGGGCTGCCTGCAGGTCGGTGGGCAGGGCCAGCAGCGAGTCGTAGACCTTGCACTGCAGCCGGAGGTTGGTGTGGCTGCGGCAGCTCATCCACAGCCCCTCCCACAGCGTCTCGAAGACCACGATGTTGCTGCCGATGAAGGCGGACACCTTCCACTGCGGCATGGTGGTCACGGCCACGGTGCCCACCGCGCCCGCCCCGCCCAGCAGCAGGCCCACCCACTGCAGCGCCGGGCTGGCCATGGTCCTGGTCCTGGTGCGGGTCCTGGTTCTGGTCCTGGTCTTGGTCCTGGTCCTGGACTGGTCCGGCTCCTTATCTGGGTCCTGGTTCTGATCCGGGTCCTGGTTCTGATCCGGGTCCTGGTCCTGGTGCTGATCTAGGTTCTGGTCCTGGTCCTGGTCCGGGTCCTGGTCCTGATCCGGGTCCTGGTCCTGGTGCTGATCTGGGTTCTGGTCCAGGTCCTGGTCCTAGTCCCGGTCCGGGCGGCTCCCCGGCTGGGCTCCTGCGCCTGAGCCCCAGCGAGAACAGTCCCGCAGGAGTGAGCTCAGAGCCTGGCTTCTCGCTCAGAGCTGCTGCTACTCCAGCTAGGAGATTAGATCCAGTGCGCCTGCCGGGGCCCCCTCCCCTGTGGCAGGTAAACTCGCAAAGCAGGTGGAGCAGCTTTCTCGGCCAATAGCAGCCGATGGCAGGCGGCCCAGGCCTGCGGAGCGGCCGGAGATACTTGGAATCTGGACAGAAACACGCTTGGTGCTTCTCCGGTTTCCAAGGAGCCGGGCAGGGCGTTTGCCTGTGGGCATCATCCTGAATGTGGGCGCCGTCCCCAGCTCACCAGAAGCTGCCCCCACCGAGCCCCTGTGACACGAGAGGTGCCCCTCGTCCAGGCCGTTGGGAGATCTGGCCAGGAGTGGCTGTGGCGAGGAATAAGGCGGAGGAGCTGCCTGAGAAGGGGCCGGGCCTCTGAGGGCCGAGGGGAAGGGCAGCGGGGGGTGGTCCTCGGACCCGGGGACCACGTTCTCTGGACACATGGGTCCCGGGGGGGGGCAGGGGGCGTTAATTTGTCCACAGGGGGTCCCTACGGGGCCAAACACCCCGAGTTCTCTGAGCCGGGAAAACTACTTACTTAGGGCATTGACCTTGGTTTAGAAGGAAAAAAAAACTGTGAGAAAACTCAGTGGCTGAGCATCGACCTAGGAACCAGGAGGTCAGGGTTCGATTCCGGTCAGGGCACAGGCCCGGGTTGTGGGCTCGATCCCCAGCGTGGGGCGTGCGGGAGGCAGCCGATCCATGATTCTCTCCCATCATCGATGTTTCTCTCTCTCTCCCCCACGTCCTTCTTCTCTGAAATCAATAAAAATATATTTTTTTAAAAAAGAAAAAAAAACAAGCATTGGCATTTGAATCCTGATCTCAGAAAAGAATGCAGATGCAAACTGACAGTTCCCACCTGTAAAGTGAGAACGAGAATCGGCATGACCGGCTGCGGCCAGGACTCGCGTGGCGAGGAGGGCTACGGGGCGGCAGCGGCTGCTCCTTTTACTGCTCCGTCTCCTTAGCCCGGCGGTCGGCAAACTCATGAGTCCACAGAGCCCAGTATCCACAGGACAACGACGGACATTGCTTTGGAGAGCCACATTTTTTACACGTAAACTTCTTCTAACGCCACTTCTTCCACATAGACTCGCCCGGGCCGTGGTGTTTTGTGAAGAGCCACAGGCAAGGGGCCAAAGAGCCGCAGTTTGCACACCACTGCCTTAGGCCAAAGCAAACAGGATTCTGCAGGTGGTACGGGAATGTACGCCAATGGCTGCTGTTTCTAAATAAGATTAGTGTCGGGTGCGGGCACTGAAGTCATCGAACTAAACTCTGTTCGCTGTTCACGGCGCTCTCCTTAGCGCCCCGTCTGCAAAGGGACGCAGACGCCCTCAGCGTGACGCCATGCGAGCCGTCTCCTCTTAACAGGCAGAGCGACCCGCTCAGACGGCTCCCGCCGGCACGTCGCGTCGAGGAAGAACCGGACGGGGCCTAGAACCCGAGAAAGAGCAGCGTGCTCGGGCACCCCGTCTCTGGAGAGCTCCCCGTCTTCTGCATTTTCAGAGCCGGAGGTAAGGGTGGCCATCGAATGCACCGCGTTCAATCCAGTCCCGCTGACGGCCTCACCCGGCAGACGCCTTCTTCTCCGCGACGCCCGCCCTGTGGCTCCCCGCCCTGGACTCTGTCGCCCTTGTGCCGACAGCCACGCGTCCTTGACCGGCACCTGTCAGTGGGTTCCTGTTCCTTCTTATCGCGGCTTGAAATCGTGTTTGCTCTGCCAGCCGAGCAGCTGCCGGTCCCCGTGGCCTCTGGGTTGGAGCCGAGTCACTGTTTTCTGTGGTGCTGACAGTCCCCCCCCGCAGTTACTTGTTAATTATTTTCCCTGTGAATGACGGGCGCTTGGCTGGCCACCTAGTCCTGAGAGCCCAGCGCGCATTTCAACAGGTCCCTGTGCGTGTTGTCCCAACTAGCACCGTGCGTCGCCCCTGCCCTTGAACGCCTACCTGCGTGTCCTCCGCGGCGTGTCCTCCAGCGGCTCGTGTCTGTCCCCAGCCCTGTGGTCATTAGCAGGCGGTGCCCGTGTCCGCCACGCGGCTCAGGAAGGAGCTGCTCCCAGCCCGGTCGTGGTCTCGGGGCGAATGCAGCCGAGGCGTGAGCGCAGAGGCCCGTTCTCACCGTCAGGAGGTGGGAAGTGGGGTGAGGGCCAGGCGTGCAGGTCTGGTCAGAGCCCCTTCCTGGGTCGCAGGCCGCCGCTCACAGCGCCGGGCCCCTCACGGCGGCGCCGACGGGAAAGGTCTGGAAGGTTCTCTCCCTTCCCTCCTCACGACGCGGATCTGTTGTCACCACGGGCTCGTCTTTCTCAGCAACCTCCTGTCCGCGGCTCCGTCTTGCGGTTTTCTCTTTCTACTTATTTGTGTTTGTTGTTGGGAGTCTTGCAGAGGGCCCCATTTCCTCCCCGTGGCCCCCCTCTGCCCAGGAACTGCGTCCCCCCCACCCCCCGGCCTTCATCACCCTCTTGTCTGTGTCGTGGGGCAAGCACATATGCATGTAGGGTCTTTGGTTAATTCCCTCCCCCCCCCCCCCCCCGACACACACACACACACACACACACGCACGCCCCTTCCCTGTGAGGGTCTTCAGGCTGTTCTATGCTCAGTGTCTCTGGATCTACTTTGCTCACCAGTTCACTTTGTTCGTTAGATTCCACATATAGATGAGATCACGTGACACTTGTCTTTCTCTGACGGGCTACCGCACTCAGCGCGATGCTCTCCAGGCCCTCCACGCCGTCTCGGAGGGTGGGAGGCCCTCCTTTTTCACGGCTGCACAGTGTTCCACGGTGTAGATGCACCACAGCTTTCTATCCGCTCGTCCACGGATGGCACGTGGCTGTGTCCAGATCTCAGCTGTTGTGAGTTGTGCTGCTATGAACAGAGGGTGCATGCCTTCTTTCTGGCTCGTGTTGGGGACCCTGAGGCTATAGCCAGAGGGGGCCTTGGTACTTAACGGTCCACGGCCGCTGAGCACCCGTTTGTCCGGAAGAGGAATTAAACGAGCTCAGTGCGGTGACACCGACAGCTCGTGCACCGGGGCCCTCGGCCGCTGGGACGCAGGGGGCTGCCCGTGCTTCACGGGAGCTGGCGAACGACCAGCAGAGCACGACGCCGGCTACCCTGTCCGTCCGCTGAGGTCTTCTCGGCCTCTCATGGCCACGTCCCACCTTCGGCCAAAACCACCGTGAAGCTGCACCCCACGGCCCGCCCGTGGCTGTGTGTGGGGTGGCTGGAGAAGCGGGTCCTGGGAACGCCTGACCCCGTCTGAGCCTGTCTGTGGAGCGAGCAGCTGTGCGCACCTTGACTCAGAGCGGAGGATTCCGGCAGAGAACGTACACACAAACGTGCCCGCGGAGGGGAGGCACGTCTCCGACAAGGTGGGCACCTTCCTCAGGGACCTCGGGGGACGAGGGGGTCCCTACAGCTCTTCCTGCGACTTTCCTCTGACCCCACAGCAGTTCCGTGCGAGTCCGTGTACGCGAAGGAGGAGAAGAGGAGAAGCTGCGGAATACTAGCTTCAATGTGACAGCCTGTGCCCAAGAGAGTATACACACGTGTGTGTATATATGTAAAGTGTGTTTGCATTGATCTCAGAGAGGAAGGGAGAGGGAGAGAGAGAGAAACATCCGTGATGAGAGAGAATCATGGATCAGCTGCCTCCTGCACACCCCACACTGGGGATCGAGCCCACAACCCGGGCCTGTGCCCTGACCGGGAATCGAACCGTGACCTCCTGGTTCATAGGTCAACGCTCAACCACTGAGCCACACCAATCGGGCGATATAATATATTTTTTAAATATTACTTAATATTACTCTGTGAATCATGAAAACTATTCAATCATTATCAAGCGACGTTAACAGTTAAGACTATTTAGTGATACAGTTGAGGATTCTGTGATTTGATCCTTATTAGAACGGAACTATTATCACATCAGTTTTATGAAGGAAACTGGGTCTTACGAGTGACAGGCCCCCAAAGCCCCCCACTCCCAGCTGGGAAGGCGGGTGCAGACTCTCCAACCTCCAGACCCGGAGCCCACGCCCGACTCGGGGTGACCTGCTCCCGCGCGAGCCGCTGCTGGGACCCCGTAGAGTGGGTCACGGAAAAGCTGAGCCCTCGCCCCCCTCCAGAGGGAAGTGCGCACCGTGGCTTTGGGGCAGTTTGACGGGAGAAAAAGGCGTCCACTGTCGGAGCGGGCCGTCGAAGGTGGAAACTGATGCGTGAGAGGCCACCACAGGCCACACACGCACAGACACGCATAGACACACACAGACACGCATAGACACACACAGACACACATAGACACACAGACACGCGTGGACTCACACAGACATGCATAGACACACAGAGACACGTGTAGACACACGTAGACAGGCGTAGACACGCGTAGACACGCACAGACACATGTAGACACACACAGACACGCGTCCCGCTGAGCAAACATGAATGCGGAGCCCACGGGTCACTTTCTCTCGTGAAGGTGGCGGGGATGAGGCAGGGAAATGGAGCTCCGGGCTGTGATACTGATTACTTTACCAAACAGTTACCTCCCTCTCACAATTTAAATTGAGATCCAGGCCGCTCCAGACCCCAGCGGGAGGCGTGCTGTCGGAAGGCGCAGGACGTGGAATCCCGGGCTTTGGGTCCCGAACGCCGTCTCCACGGCGGCACCGTTCCCTGGGCGCGCCTGCCCCTCCCGTGCAAAGGGAGCGTGTGTCTCTCCCTGTGCCTTGATCCTGGAGGGTCCCCTGCTTTGCTTCCTCGGCCCCCAACCTACCCCGTGGGCTGCAGGGAACCGCACGTTCGGGGCTGGGCGGGACTGGAATACCGGGGAGCGGGAGGCTTTGTAAAACATGGGATCGGCTGACCACCATACAAATGACGTTGAATGTAAAAAGAAAGAACACACTGAATGTCCTCACGGCCAGGAAAAAGGCCAGGATAAGGGAACCTCTGTGCTTGGAAAGCATCGGAGCACCCGAGTGTGGGAACGCCCTAAGGGAAGGGTGTCGCACAGGCGTTCCGATCGAAACCGACCAGCTCCCTTCCCCTGCCCCACCGTTGCCAGTGGAACTCTGCCTCGTTCCCCAAAACAGAAAGAAAAAGCCAACTGCCCAGCGACTGTGGGACAGCGAGCGCTGAGCTGAGCCCTGAGCCGTGAGGGAGGCACAGGCCGGGCCTGGGAGCCGGGGGCCCGTCCGGGAGGCGCTGGACGCGGCCTGGCACCCCCTTCCGCCACAGCATCTGTCGCGCACACGGTGACGGACACCAGCGCCCTCAGGGCCCAGGGAGCGGACAGACCAGATGCGCAGGCTCCCAGGTGCCAGGAGCGGCCGAACCCAGCTGGTGCGGCTCCTGAGGGTGCACCGCGGGCCCTCAGGGCTTTCCCCTTCACTCATTCACTCATTCATTCGTTCGTGTCAATCCTCTCCCGAGGATATCTTCCCGTTGCTTTTTAGAGAGAGAGGAAGGGAGAGGAGAGACACATCGGTCGGTTGCCTCCTGCACGCACGCCGACCAGGGCCCGGGAACCTGCCACCGAGGTCCGCGCCCTTGACTGGAATCGGACCCAGGACCCTTCAGTCCTCGGGCCGACACGCTATCCACTGAGACGCACCGGCTAGGGCCAGAGTTTCCCCTTTTAACCAGAAGTCGAAACCTGGGTTTTTTTCCGTGGAATTTTCCAGTTTCAACGCTGCCAACACCGTGGTTGCCGAACACGCGTGCGGGAAACTGGGTCAGGGCTCGCCCGTGATCAGCCCCCCGCCAAGGCCCGGGGGCCCCCGCCACCCATCGCCAACAAGGAAGTTCCTGCTGGCCTTGCTGCTGGGCCCGCAGGGTTTGTTTCCATGCCGACCCAGGAGAGCAGAACCTGTCGCCTGGAATGTCCCGGGAGCCAGTGGCCCGGGAGGACGCAGATGTCCCGATAAGGGAGCTGAGCACCCAGCCCCCCAGGCCGATGCTATCGCTCCTGGCCACGCCGTGCCGGAGGAGGAGAGAGTGCGGCCTTCTCCTTCAGGTTGCCGGAGAAAGCGAAGCCGTATTGCGCGCAGTGCAATTTCATAGAATCCCGCTCGCCTTTCCCAAGAAGAGAGTTAATAATCATTTAAATTATCAGCCCGGCCGCGTGACTGCGGGGTTGAGTCGACCTAGGAGCCAGGAGGTCACGGTTCGATTCCCATCAGGGCACAGGCCCTGGTTGCGGGCTCCGTCCCCAGGGTGGGGCGTGCAGGAGGCAGCCGGTCCATGATTCTCTCTCATCATTGATGCTTCCCTCTCTCTCCCTCTCCCTTCCTCTCTGAAATAAATAGAAATGTGTTTAAAAATAAAATGAGGCAGGCCTGTACTTGTGAGGCTCCGTGTCACTTTGTTCTATGCAAACATCTGATGGTGGCGCTCAGCGTTTCATCTTGCAGAGCAGCAGGGAATGAGAGCGGGGTGCACGCTGTACGGGCAGAAGGATCCTTCGGCCTGAGCCGCCAGCACGCGCGAGCCCACAGCCGGGAAGGGGGTGTCTTAGTGGGGAAATGGCACAGAGCCGGAGTCTCGGGGAGCTGGTGCTCACGGACGTGGCTCCCGCCGGCATCCAGGGATGGTTGTGGGGAGGGACACACAGCTCGGTGCCCCTCGCTGGGCCTGGGCGGGGAGGGGGCGGCTGACCTTTGTCGGGTCCTGGTGCCGCCATGGGGCGTTCCCTGCTCCGTGAGGGTGCGCTGCACGGCTGCTCCGTGTCACGCCCGGGCTGAAGCACAGCTGAGGGCCAGACCTTATCGCTGTGGCAGCTGAGACTGTTTCTGGGGCCAGCAGGCCGGAGGCTGTGTTCTCAGGACAGTTTGGAGCCGATCACAATCTGATGTCCTCAGGGCTTGATGAGGGAGGAAGGGAGGGGGCGGCCGAAAGGAGGAAGCAACAGCCCCGGTTAGAGAAGTCCATGATCTGGCCCGGCCGCGTGGCTCGGGGCTGAGCACCGACCTATGAACCAGGAGGTCAGGGTTCAATTCCCGGCCAGGGCACAGGCCCGGGTTGCGGGCTCGATCCCCAGTGTGGGGCGTGCAGGAGGCCGCTGATCCGTGATTCTCTCTCGTCCTTGATGTTCTTATCTCTCTCCCTCTCCCTCTCCCTTCCCGTCTGACATCCATAAAAATATATTTAACGAAAACACGAACATTCTTGATCTGAAAGGCTGACATTCCCTTCTGCCCTCCAGGTCCTCCTGGCTGGTCTCAAGCAGACACACAAGACAGGGCAGCGAGAGAAAGAAAACGAACCCCACGCCTGTGTCTGTAGGGGATCCCCACACGGGAGAGTCCGAGACCCCACATGTGCCAGAGGTTCCGGGGTACGCGCGGGGACGAGGGACGTAAGACACCCTGAGCTGGGGACGAGGGAGGTGCCCAAGGCGTCAGGGTCCCCGCAGGACGATGAGATGAACAGACCTCAGTCCATCAGTCTGTCCTGCCTGTACACATAGGTCAAAGGGGGGATGGCGGATGAGGCCCCAGACTCGAGTTCTTCCAGGTCGCGGGGCGCGGGGGGGTGGGGGGGGCGGCTATAAAACATCTGCTCGGAACATCTGCACGCCACAGAGGCAGGCACTTCGTGGGGCGACGTGCCCTGAACCCCACAAACCACACCGGTGTCACAGCTCTGTGTGGGCACAGAACAGGCCACGGCTGGCGCCGAAGTCACCTCTCCTCCGGGGAAAAGACACCGCGAAGGCAGCGGCCGGCAAACTCGTCCGTCCACAGAGCCCAGCATCCGCGGCCCGACGACTGACGTTTCTTCGGAGAGCCCCATTTTCTACACGTAAACTTCTTCCAACGCCGCTTCTCCAACAGAGACGCGCCCGGGACGTGGTATTTTGTGGAAGAGCCACACGCCAGGGGCCAAAGAGCCGCACGTGGCTCGCCAGCCGCGGTGTGCCGACCACGGGAGTCACACACACAGAAGGAGCCCCCGGGAGCGCCCCTTCTCATCTACCCGCCAATGCAACAATAACGACGACGACAATAATAATAACAACGGGATGCGGAGGAAGGAGACCCAGGGCTGACGGAGCCCTTCACGGTCGCACCCTAACCTCGTTCAGCAGCAGCTTCTCAGAGGCCGTAGTGACGGCTAACTGTCCCTGTCCCCCCCACCAACACCCGCCCCCTGCCCCCGCCTGCTGGACCGCCGCCCATCGCCCGGAGCACGCAGCGACGCCGCCTTCCTGCTCAGCTTTTCCTCCGCGGAGCCGCTGACTTTTCACCAAGCCGCAGTACCGGGAGGACGTGCCACCCGGCTTTTATCGGGTGCCGTTCCGGTGTGCCTCGCTCCTCACCTTAGTGTCACTTATTTCCCGCCCGGAACTTACAAAAGGGACGTCAAAGAGAGGAAACCTGAAAAGACGGGAGAAAGGAACGCGGTTAAAAGCGAGCCTAGGAATTTGGCCCCGCAGGTCACGGGACGCGTGTCAGCAGGAGGGAGGAACCCGGGGTCGCACTGCGGAGGGCGTTCGCTGGGAGTTTACTCGCTTGCTGGTTCTCGGAAGCGCCACCTGCGGAGAAGGTGCCCGAGCATCGCGTGGAGACCGTTTTAGGTGCGCGGGCCGCGGGACGAAGTCGCCAGACCGTATACATTGCATCTGCAGATCCCACGCCTCCCGCCACCTGTGCTCACCCTGCCAGACCTTCCAGATATGGAAAAAGACGCCGGTGACCATTTATAAATGACTAGAGGTCCGGTGCGCAAAATTCGTGCATGGGGGGGGGGGTCCCTCAGCCCGGCCTGCATTGACGCCAGCATCCCGCACTGTCCCCACGCTGGGCGGGTGGGGGGGGGTGTTGGCAGGGGGACGGGGACAGTTACCCGTCACTACCCGGCCTCTGGACAGAGGCCCTCCCTCCCTCCGCGTGACTGGGGCGCAGGACGCTGGGCTCGCATCACCGGGGTGATGCCACCAACGACCCACCCCGGCCGCTATGGGCGCCACCGTCTTTGTGACGGAGTGACGGTCAATTTGCATATCACCCTTTTCTTAGATGGATAGGATGTTGAACTCAGCAAGGAGACTGAGGGGAAGGGCCTACTCGCTGTTCCCCTTTGAGCACCGTCCTCGCCAGGGGGTCACGACAGCCGATACGGTCACAGTGAGCTTTTCTGTCCGTTCGTCTCTCAGCTCAAAGGAAAGAGCAGAATTGCTTCCTGAGCGCATTCTTGCGCCCAAGCTCGCTGTTTGCGGTTCCGTGTGAACCTTGTGCTTCTTGGGGCGGCCCTCAGATACTTGTACAAAACCCCAAACCCTCAGACTTGGGATGAAACCAGGCGTCATTCGTGGTGTCGCCTTCTGTCCCCATGCCCACGGGATTCGCTGCCAAAGGGCGCTGCTTCCTGGCCGCAGGTCTGGCCGTGGAGCCCGTCCACGGATTCTCCGGGAAGTGGCGGTCTGTGCTCTCGAACCCGGTCACCATCACCGATCCCACCGCCCGAGGTGAGGGGTGGGGCCTGCCTTCCAGGCTCGGCCCGCCCAGCGTGGGGACAGCGCGCGGGGCCCCTGGAGGGGACACCCACCTCCCGGGGGACCTCAGGGGCGACGCCGGGTGGAGGCACGCCTGGGAAACGCCCAGAGGTCCAGAGTCTCACCCTGAAAGCCGGCCGCGCCCCACTTCATGGGGACACGCCCTCCGGACGCCCGCGTCGCCGCACACACCGGGGGCGGAGGTGGGGCTTCTTGTCATGACCATCCTTCAGGGAAACGGCTTCTGCCCCAAGGGCCCCGTGGGAGCCGCGAGCTGTGGGAGACGGGCGTGTTGCAGGGTTTGCTCGGTCTTGAGCCCGCGTCTGGCTGGTCTGCTCGGCCGCCTCGTTCTGGAGGACGCCGTGCGTTCCAGGCAGAGCCCAGGGCTCCCGCTGGGGGCAGGGTCCACGTCACGGGCGCCTGCCTCTCGCAGGACGGAACGGGGGGCGGCGTGGGGACGAACGGTCTCGGGGAGCAGCGTGTTGGCGAGGAGCAGTCGCCGGAACCTCGTTAACGCGCTGTGTCGAGGCGGGTCAGGCTCCGGCGAAGAAGGCGGGAGCGGGGACCGTTTTTAATCGGTCCGCTGAAAACCACGTCAGCCCGTCGAACCAGCTTCGGTCTTAGGTAAAGACGCGGTTCGCCTCCACCTCCAGCCAGGAGGTCCGTGCGGAAGGAAGGCGGCCGCATCCTGTCCTTTGTTCGCTACGCGACAGCACAGGGCCCTCTCTCTCTTCCTTTTTTTGCGTTTGGTAACCCTCCCCCCATGGTGTTACCCACTGGTTTTTAGGGGAGGGAGGAGGGGGAGGGAGGGAGGGAGGGAGGGAAGGGAGAGAGGGAGGGAGGGGAGGGAGGGGGAGGGAAGGGAGGGGGGAGGGAGGGAGGAGGGAGGGGGGAGAGGGGGGGAGGGAGGGGGAAGGGCGAGGGGGGACAGAGGGAGGGGGAGGGAGAAGGAGAGGGGGAGGGAGGGGGAGGGGGGAGGGGGGGAGGGGGAGGGAGGGAGGCAGACACTGATGTGAGAGACACATGAACTGGATGCTCCCACACGCACCCTGACAGGGGCCGGGATCCCTCTGAGACCCAGGCGCGTGCCTGGCCGGGAGTCATGCCCTGGGCCCTTGGGTGCGCAGGCGGAAGCTCTCAGCACCGGGCCACCCGTCACGGCTCTCTTTCCCTTTTTGAGCCCCGTACGCAGCCCCGTCCTGGTAACTCGTCCTGCTCCGTCCACCCCAGAGCCGCCGGCCACAGGCCTCCCCCTCGACGTGAGGGCGGGCGCAGAGCGGCGCTCCCCTCCTGGCGCCACTGACATGCAGCGCAGGTTCCTGGAGGCCTGGGCGTCGGCGGGCGGCACTGCTGGGGTCCTGAGGACCAGTCTCTGGGGAAGGCAGCCTCTGCCACTTCCGTGTGTCCCTCAGACGTGTGTCCCTCAGGCGTGTGCCCCTCAGGCATGTGTCCCTCAGACGTGTGCCCCTCAGGCATGTGCCCCTCAGGTGTGTGCCCCTCAGGCGTGTGTCCCTCAGGCGTGTGCCCCTCAGGCGTGTGCCCCTCAGGCGTGTGTCCCTCAGGCGTGTGTCCCTCAGGTGTGTGCCCCTCAGGCGTGTGCCCCTCAGGCGTGTGTCCCTCAGGCGTGTGCCCCTCAGGCGTGTGCCCCTCAGGCGTGTGTCCCTCAGACGTGTGTCCCTCAGGCGTGTGCCCCTCAGGCGTGTGTGCCCCTCAGGCATGTGTCCCTCAGGCAGGTGTCGCTCAGGCGTGTGTCCCTCAGGTGTGTGCCCCTCAGGCGTGTGTCCCTCAGGCAGGTGTCGCTCAGGCGTGTGTCCCTCAGGCGTGTGCCCCTAGGGCGTGTGTCCCTCAGGTATGTGTCCCTTCAGGCGTGTGCCCCTCAGGCGTGCACGGGAGCATATAGAAAGGAGAAGTGTATTCTGATCGTCGTGAGGCAGCAGACAGCATTTAAGACACAGAAAGAGCCGCCAGCATGGCTCCGTGGTTGGGTGTCAGCCTGGGAACCAGGAGGTCACGGTTGAGTCCAGGTTGGGGCACAGGCCCGGGGTGCAGGCTGGACCCCCAGAGTGAGTGGGCAGGAGGCAGCTGGTCCATGATTCTCTCTCATCACGGATGGGGATGCGTGTCCCGAGAGAGCGGTGACCACTACACGGGACCTCCACACGGGACCTCCACACGGGACCACCACACGGTGACCACTACACGGGACCACCACACGGGACCTCCACACGGGACCTCCACACGGTGACCACCACATGGGACCTCCACATAGTGACCATCCAGAACTGAGGCGGACGCTGCTCTCGCGCACGAATTCAGGCGTGAGCGCTGTGAACCGAGGGCGGCATGCCACGCCTGGCCGTGTTTGAGAGAGTAACGGACCACAGACGAAGCGTTTCATTCCGGGAACGCGGCTTTGCTCCCCACTGAAACGGATCCGCCCATTCTCTCCGCGAAGAGACCCTGGGAAATAGCGTTTTCACAGAACGCCGCCCTCGTTCGTGAAGAAGCAACACCGCCCTGCAAACCAGAACGACAGGAGGATGTGAAGTCACTCTTGTTGGCTGTGAAGGGGGTTTCTCGGTCTGGCTGAGGGGCCTGCCGCGCCGCGGCCTCTGTTTGGCGCAGCCCCGCGGGCGGAGGGCAGAGCAGGGACAGGCACACCCCGCTGCTGGGGGATTCGGAGCCGCGGGCCGTACGCTGCGGCCACGTAAGCAGAGAAAAAAGGGCGGCTTTTGAGCAGAAATCTAGAGCACGGACACGCTGTTTCCATGTGAATGCGCGCCCAGGCTATCCAAAGCCGACTATCGGCAAACGGCCACGATCACTCAAGGAACGCAGCAAGGCCCTCCAGGCAGCGGGCGCAAAATCAGCGTACTTCTCCCGCTCCCCGTGACGTCTAAGGAGACGAAACGCCGAAGCGGACCCGTGGCATTGAAACGAGCGTCTCGCTGGGCGTTGCGTGAAAGGGGGCCGACACAGACGGCGGGACTGACCCCCTTATTCCCAACGGGTCTAGCGATTCCACTCCGTCTCCATAGCAATCTCACCAAGGTTTTCTCCAGAAGTTTCCACGGGGCCTGTAAAATAAACCTGGAGATGCGCGGGCAAGACGCGGCTAAGAGGACGTGAGGGAGGACGGCTCCACGCGGTGACCGTCTTCAGGCGCGGGAGCGCGGGGCAGCCCCGCCATCGTGCGAGTGGGTGGCCCTTTAAGCGAGCTCCCGCGCGGACGCCGGAGGGCGGACGTGGCCTGTACGCTTTTACGGAATAAAACGTGTCTCTTTCTGGTTTTCCTAATTACATGTTTTCTTCCATTTGCACCTAAAAAGCCCTTTCTTCCTCTTGAGTGGAAAGCGGGCCAGAGACATGCAGGTCGAACGCCTCCCCGGAGGGCCGTGACGGATGCTCTGTGCGCCCAGCTCATCGAGCCGCCCGCCCGCGACCCTCGGGTGGGATTCCGGCCGCTCTTGGCCAGTGGGGACGCGCGGGCTTCGGACCTAGATAACAGACCGAGGAGCTACCATCGGTCTGACTGACTCAAGGACCTCTGAACCCTCCGCCTCTGTGGTCGGCAAACCGCGGCTCCTGAGCCACCTGCGGCTCTCGGGCCCCTTCCGTGCGGCTCTTCCACAAAATACCACGGCCTGGGCGAATCTATGTTGGAGACGTGGCGTTAGAAGAAGCTCAAGTTTAAAAAATGTGGCTCTCCAAAGAAATGTCCGTCGTTGTCCTGCTGGTATTTGGCTCTGCGGACGAAGGAGTTTGCCGACCACGGGTCCACCTGGTCTCCAAACCTTTGAGCTAGTGACGCTTTGGATCATTTGGGGGGAGCAGGGGGGCCGGCGGGGGGGCTTTCCTGCCCATCGGACGATGCCTAGCAGTACCTCTGGCCTCTGCTCACTGGATACCATCCCCTCCGTCCCCCACGTGATGTAAACATTTGAAAAAGGATGTGCCCAGGCCCGTCGCGTGTCCCCTGGGGCAAAGTCACTCAGAACCGCTCCTCCCAGTCGCCCTTCGGGGAAGAGCAGAGCCTTCGAAGGTGGCGGGTGGGACCTTCCTGCACAGAAATGTGGTCTGCATCCTCGGCCGCGGGTGCCAGGAAGGGTCGGCTGCAGGGCTTGCCTCTGTGCCTGCTTCTTTAAAAACACACACTCAGGTTTCTATTGATCCCAGAGGGGGCGGGAGAGGGGGAGAGAGAGAAACATCCGTGATGAGAGAGAATCATGGATCGGCTGCCTCCTGCACGCCCCCTCCTGGGGATCAAGCCTACAACCCCGGCCTGTGCCCTGCCCGTGACCTCCTGGTGCAGAGATCAGTGCTCAACCACGGAGCCACGCCGGCCGGGCTCACGCCTGCCGCTGCACCCCGCAGCCCTGGGGGCGAGGATCCAGGAAAACAGGGTTTGGACTGAGACGCTGCCCCGTCTGTCGGACCGGCCTCAGTGGCCTTGTCCCCAAGCATTTCTGCTGCTGGACCTGCCCCACACGAGCTGCTGGTGTAGGTGCTCGGAACCGGGGGTCAGAATTCAAGGGGAAGCGCAGAGCAGAGGGAGCCTGGGGTTCGACGACCAGGCGACCTGCTGAGACCCCTGGGAGTGCGTCCTTTGGTGACCGGGATGCCGTGGGAAGGAAGGCAGGTCCTCCCCCTGCCCGGGGGAGGGCAGCCTCGCCTTTCCTCCCTGCAGGCACACGTCTCACCACCAGGGGGCAGTGGCGGGCCTCCGGGTTGGCCACGGAAGGCCTCCAACCAGAACCACGTGGCCTTGCTTCACACTTTGGCCCAGGGTGTTGTAGGCAGAGAAGATGTCTTGTTTGCTCCAAGCTGGGGGAGCCGTGGAGAGGGCGAGGGTGGGGTGCGGGCGAGGGCGGGGCGAGGGCGAGGGCGGCTGAGAGGAGAATGTCGCGGGGAGAGGAGAGCAAACCTGGGTCTGAGCCGCTGGAGGAGGGACACGGCAGACATGTGCGTGAGGCCTGGGCAGGCGTCCCCAAAGGTGTGCACGCACTTGGAACGGTGACAAAGTGCGTGTTTGCTAACATTCCGTTCATGTTCAACATGTAAGAGAATCCCCAGAAATGCGTCATTTTTTTATTTTTTATTTTTTCGTGAACACCTGATTTCAAACTGAGGACGGTTCCGGTCTGGCCTCTCACACATCAAGAATCATTCCGTCCCGTATTTGCGTGCCCTCCACTCGCCGGCGGCCATCGTTCCTGTATCCCCCATGAAAAACAGCCGAATCGCGCTGTAGGGTAAATTTTCTTTGTTCAAAACTTACTTTGGCGTCTCCCGTTATTTCAAATCAGTTAACCCCCAAAGGAGTGAAAGTGAAGGGAGTTATCAGCTGTTAAGGTGTATATAGCACTGGTGGGGTCCCTCGGCCTGGCCTGCAGGGATCCGGCCGAAACCGGCAGTCCACATCCCCCGAGGGATGGAGTAGTGTGTGAAGCGGCAGGCGGCGGGGAAGGAGCCCGAGCCCGGGCTGGGCGCCACGCCGCTCCCGCTCATCCCCACCAGGCCGCCCCTGCCTCTTCGAGGTGTTAGGCTCACTGCCACTTCGCTGCGGTCTCCGCGCACCCGTCCTGGGATGACACCAGCACACCCATGACTGAGAAGCGACCACAGGCTCGCGCCCAGCAGTCCTGATGGCAGTCCCGATCCCGGTCCCGGTCCAGTTGGGGGAGGGGCGCACAGGGGGAGTGTCCATGGAGAGACTCATGCTGCCACAGTGGCGCGTGCCAGCTGTGAGCCCAGCATCTGGTGCCCGTCCGTCAGCTGAGCGGCGCTCCCGCTGTGGGAGTGCCCTGATCACCGGGGGGCAGCTCCTGTGTTGAGTGTCTGCCCCCTGGTGGTCAGTGCGCATCATAGCGACCGGTCGAAGAGTCAAACAGTCGCTTAGGCTTTTGTATATTGACTAGAGGCCCGGTGCATGAAATTCATGCACGGGGAGGGAGGGTGTCCCTCAGCCCAGCCTGCACCCTCTCCAATCTGGGACATCCCTCTCACAATCCAGGACTGCTGGCTCCCAACTGCTTGCCTGCCTGCCTTCCTGATTGCCCCTAACCACTTCTTCCTGCCAGCCTGATCACCCCCTAACCACTCCCCTGCCAGCCTGATTGATGCCTAACTGCTCCCCTGCCAGCCTGATTGCCCCTAACTGCCCTCCCCTGCAGGCCTGGTCCCCCCCAACTGCCCTCCCTTGCAGGCCTGGTCCCTCCCAACTGCCCTCTCCTGCTGGCCTGATCACCCACAACTGCCCTCTCCTGCTGGCCATCTTGTAGCAGCCATCTTTTGTCCACATGGGAGCAGCCATCTTTGACCACATGGGGGCAGCCATCATGTGTGTTGGAATGATGGTCAATTTGAATATTATTATTTTATTAGATAGAATAGAGCCTGGTGCATGGGTGTGGGCCGGCTGGGTTGCCATGAAGGGTGTCCCGGATCAGGGTGGAGGTTCCCTTGGGGTGTGGGGCAGCCTGAGCGAGGGGCCTGTGGTGGTTTGCAGGCTGGCCACACCCCCTGGTGACCCAAGCAGAGGCCCTGGGATCTGGGATTTATTTATCTTCTACAATTGAAACTGTGTAGCCTTGAGCGGAGCCAAGCCTCCTGCTTGCTCCATGGCCGCAGCCATTTATGTTGGGATTTATTTATCTTCTATAACTGAAACTTTGTAGCCTTGAGTGGAGGCCTGGGCCCACCAGGGTGTGCAGAAAGCTTGGCTTCCTCCATTGCCAGGGAAACCCAAGCCTCCAGCTGTCTCCGTGGCCGCAGCCATCTTAGTTGGGTTAATTTGCATACTCTCTCCTGATTGGCTGGTGGGCGTGGCTTGTGGGTGTAGCAGAGGTGCAGTCAATTTGCATATTACTCTTTTATTTGGTAGGACTAGAGGCCCGATGCACGAAGATTTGTGCAAGAATAGGCCTTCCTTCCCCTGGCTGCCGGCACCGCCTTCGCTCTGGCTGGAGCTGCCTTTCCGCCTCTCGCCTTGTCACATCAATTTGCATATTCCCTCCTTATTGTCCCTGGGCGCCGCCATCTTTGTCACAGAGTTACGGTCCATTTGCATATTCCGTCTTTATTAGACAGGGTTAATTGCAACTGTAACGAGCATGTGCAGAGCGTACAGCTGGTCACTTGAGGCATCTGTGATATGCATGGACTGCACTGCTTTCAGATGCGTACGCACCCCAATTTCAGAAAATAGAGACATATTCCCCAAGGTTACCTTCTGAACACATAAGACTTTTAAATCCTTGAATTGTATGGAACATTTAATGCACAAATCTACATAAGAGATGTGTAAATTATGTTTATGCCTTAAGACAACACAGGAGTAGAATGCTGCCTAAATATTAACAACAGATCTAAGTCTTATGAGGACAACTAGGTGCATAAATGCCCTGTTAGTCATATATGTCGCTCAGGAACCTTGTTTCCAGCATTTTTATTGGTTTCTGGGCAAATGAATATGCATAGGAAACCCTAACACATATTTCTGCAGAATTCTCCACCGGGACTCACAATAGCTAATCTCTAATGGGAGATAACACACTAGGAGACATTTTGTTTAGGAAAAGCAAATACGTTTAATTCATTAAATTGCTAGGGGGCTGAATTAAGAGTCTACAGTTCATTTCATGATCCGATGGGTAGTTAGGTATAATTATTCAAATTATAGCAATGGGGAAATCCATAGTTTTAAAGTAAATGGGAAATAAACTTATTGGCATCATTCTTATGTTCTTCTTTTACACACACTCCCACACACACACACACACACACACACACACACACATATGCATGTGTCTGCACCTCTATGTTTCTTCCTTCTTAATTAGTTAATACTTAACTACAGCTTAACCTGCATTATTCAGAGATCTTTGGCAAGGTTGCCTGCTTCATTGGTTTAGTTTTGGGGTGCAGGGCTGGGAAAAGGAGCTGTTAGAATGAGGAATTGATCATGAGCACTATGTGGTGATGAGGGATGAGGATGGGGTATATATATGTGTGTGTGTGTGTGTGTGTATAATGTTTGTATTCAAATGGTTGCAAATAAATGTAAACATAATTAACTGCTTTAAAGTCATCTCCTTAAAACCAAGAATCTTGATCGCCTAAAATAAAGTACTTCCAGGTTCATATCATCTGAGCAATGTATATTTTTGACACAGTAGTAAGCAAATGTTTCTGAAGCCTGTTGAACTACACTTGTTGGGGCACTAATTGTTTTCTTGTCATGAGTTTAGAAATCAAATCTGGAAATTGATGGCAGACATCCAACATAAAGAGTTTATATAAGAGAGGAAGCAAGAAATTAAAAACCTATTTGAAAATACTGATAGAAAGCTTCCCTAACCTGGTAAAGGAAGTAGGCAAGTCCAGGAAGCACAGAGGGTCCCAAACAGGATGAACCCAAAGGGGCCCACACCGAGACACATCCTAATTAAAACGCCAAGGGTTAAACACCAAGAGAGAATCTTAAAAGCAACAAGAGAAAAGCAGTCAGTCACCTACAAGGGAGCTCCCATAAGACTATCAGCTGACTTCTCATCAGAAACTTTGCAGGCCAGGAAGGAGTGGCAAAAAAATATTCAAAGTGATGAAAAACGAGAACCTACAACCAAGACTACTTTACCCAGCAAAGCTGTCATTGAGCATCGCAGGTCAGATGAAGAGCTTCCCAGATAAGAAAAGCTAAAGGAGTTTATCACCACCAAACCAGGATTACATGCAATATTAGAGGGTTTTCTTTAAGAAGAAAAAAATGTAAAAAAGATAAAATATATGAACAATAAAATGTCAATAAAGACATAGTTATCACCAATTGGATCTAAATAACAAAATAAATGAACAAGCAGAACAGAAACAGACATAGATCCAGAGAACATTTTGATGGTTGCTGGATGGGTGGGGAGCTGGGGCGCTGGGTGACAAGGTGAGGGGATTGAGAAGGGCAAATTGGTTGTTACAGACCAGTCACGGGGTGTGAAGAACAGCACAGGGACTATTGTCAATACTATCGTAATAACCACGTATGGTGCCGGGTGTGAGACTTACTGGGACGATCACTGAGTAAGTCCTGTCCTGTCCTGTCATGTCATGTCACGTCAAGTCATGTGTCATTGCCGGGGTGTACTCCTGGAACTGATGTAACATCGGTGTCCACTGTGAGGAATGGGGAAGGGACCTACACAGAACAAGAGCGCTCGGTGGACCGGTGTGAGTAGCTACGAGAATGTCGAGTGGCCCCTCTGCCTCGCGCACCCCATTTTTAATGCTTAGAGGAACTGCTCCAGGTGGTGCCGTTAGCACGCTTTCCCTGAAAATAAAGCCCAGAGAGGTCGGGAACAGGAGGAAACCCGCCAGATCCCTTAGGGAGCCAGCATTCCGATGGCATTCCTCGTCTCTGAGCCTCCGTAACGCCTCCACCACGGCACACCGGCTCCCGGGTACGGGAGCATCTAGAAAGGAGAAGTGCATTCTGATCGTCGTTGGGCAACAGACAGCATTTAAGAGACAGAAAGAGGCGGCCAGTGTGGCCCGGTGGTTGGGTGTCAGCCTGGGAACCAGGAGGTCACGGTTTGAGTCCAGGTCGGGGCACAGGCCCGGGATGCGGGCTCCATCCCCAGTGTGGGGTGTGCAGGAGGCAGCCAGCCCATGATTCTCTCTCATCATGGATGTTTCTATCCCTCTCTCTCCCTTCCTCCCTGAAATCAATAAAAATCTGTTTTAAAATAAGAAGAGACAGAAAGAAGCTGAGTAAGGAAAGGGGGGAGGGACAGCCGCTCAGACAGCTCCGTGAGCAGACAGGGACGAGAAGTGTGACGGGGCAGGGCACGTGCAGGACGTTCTCATCCGCGTGCAGTTTCACCCAAACTCCCGGCAAATCACGGGAATTCTCAGGGACTTTCTCACGGAGACACTGAGGAAGCGAGACAGCATCCCACGGGATTATCAGGGAGGACCGTAAACCAGGGCAAAGGGTTTCTGACCATGCACACCCCAAATGGCCTTCATTTAAAGCCGGGGCTCTCTGTTCTCTTTGCCGGCCGACCAGTGGGCTCAGGCTGCCCCGGGGAAGCCAAGATGGGGTCCAATGCTCCTCATAACGCCCCTAGACTCCGTACAAAGACTTGTTGGATGAGAAAGCAAACCACAGGAACAGCTTCCTCTGTGTGTGTGTGTGTGTGTGTGTGTGTGTGTGTGTGTTGAAAGGTTGTGCATCTTTGGCTGATAAAAGTAGTTGAGGGAAAGTTAGCATTTTAAAAAATCTTTATTGTTAAAAGTATTACATCCGTCCCCTTCCCCCCCACCCCCATTGACCTCTCCCACCCCCTCCACCCCCACCCCAGGCCTTCCCTCTCCGATTGTCTGTGTCCATGGCTTACGCATATGCATCAAGGTCTTTGGTCGACTTCTTCCCACCCCCGCCCCCCTGAGATTCACACTTTGAAAATGTAAGAGGCGCTAATATTTTGAAAGGACCACATCCCTGGGGCGCTGACAGACAGGGTCCTAGTGCACCCCACCCTGCTGAGCTGGCCCTGGCTCCGGCAAGTGGGCCATGAGTGGGCCCCTCACTGACCTCATCCAGAGCAAGAATAACCACCGGGCTCAGGCTCCACTCCCAGGCAGCTGGAGTCTTTATTTAACACCATCGCTCTACAATGTGCTTTATTGTATAAATAATGCATGAGGGCATTTGCATTTAAATAAATGCGCACTCGCTGATGAAGGCAGGGAAATGAAAGCCCTTCCTCCCCCTCCACGCAGCGGCTCATTAAGTCCCCGTTTTGAGACGTGCCCACCGTTGGGGTCAGCTGCCTGTCTTCTCAGCATGCTCCTGAGCGGGGGATGTTTAGGAAGTTGGAAGCCTCGGGGTCGTTTCCCTCATCCTCCCCCTTCATCGTCTGTAACGTGGGTGGCCTACCCTCGCCTGGCCTTGTCCGGGTTTTCTATTAACAATTGTCCAAGACCAGTGCCTGCCAGACTGCATGGACCGCACACACGCTCGTCCCTGGGCTGTGACTGGTCGGCTGTATTATCATCAAGTTTTCTCATAGAGCCAGAGGTGGAAAACATACGTTTCTTATTTCATGGTGTATTTCGTCACTGGCCTCTTTTTCAAAAAAAAGTTTTTATTTGATTTCAGAGGAAGGGAGAGGGAAAGAGAGATAGAAGCATCAGTGATGAGAGAGAGTCATGGACCAGCTGCTTCCTGCACGCCCCCCACTGGGGATCGAGGGAATTGAACCGTGACCTCCTGGTTCCTAGGTCGATGCTCAACCACTGAGCCACACCGCCCGGGCTGGCCTTGTTTTAACGTTCCTGCCTCAGTTTCCCTACTCCTCTGGCCCTGGAACCCATAAAACCCAGGCTGCATGAATTCCCTGTCTGCAGGTAGAGTAAGTGCGGCGCAGAAATCTGGGCCATAGGCCCTGCTGCGGAGAGATGAGCTCTGAGCAGCCTGCACACTAAACGCTCCTCAGATACATTGTTTCATTGCTGCTGTCGCCTCCTCAGATACATTGTTTCATTGTTGCTATTGCCTCCTCAGATACGTTGTTTCATTGCTGCTGTTGCCTCCTCAGATACATTGTTTCATTGCTGCTGTTGCCTCCTCAGATACATTGTTTCATTGCTGCTGTCGCCTCCTCAGATACATTGTTTCATTGCTGCTATTGCCTCCGGGTAAGAATAAATCCAGAGGGGTTGGGAGAGGGAGCACACTGTTATCGCTTTAGGCTTTACTCTGAAATACTGTGGCTGTAATACTGTGGCTGGGAGTGACCCAGCAACCGGAAGCAGCTTTAGAAACAGGGTCAGAACCTCCACTTGGCCTCTTAGCCTAAGAGGATCGCACCTTTGAAGAAGGTCTCCTCCGGGTGCCCTGCCCCTACCTCCCATCACCGGGGACCGGGTACACCCTAGGGTTTTATCCCCAGTTTCTGGGTCTCAGGATTGATCCCATTGATCAGCGATGAGTCCGGATCCTCCCAGGAGGGAAAGGCGATGCATCGGTAATCCTTTCGCTGACCACTGAGCCAAGTCCAGGTCCTGCCCGGCTGCACCCACGGGGAGAGGCCGCTTACAAAAATGTGCCAGACCTCTCTCCACCCGTTTCCTCTTGTAAAAGGTCACAGGTTGGCGAGAGCAGATGGCAAACCTCAGCCTGGACCTGCCCGTCACCCTGTGATGGCGGGTCTGCAGGTGGAACGCCTCCACCCCGCCCTCCCCGAGCCGGCAGGTGTGAGGGGGTGGTTTACAAGGGCTCCCTTAGGGGTGAGGTTTTAGGGGGTGCGGGGGGGGGGGAGAAGGGGGCGTGCAGGACTTGGAGCGCCTGCAGTTTGCAGCTCTTTCTCAGAAAATGAGGTCCTGGAGGGAATTGAGGCCCCGAGGGCGGGGTGGGGGTGGGGGGAGGGGCTCGGCCACCTGTGGCTTGTCCAATCATGGCGGCAGGGCTGCATCCTATCAGCGTTTACTGAGAAGGCCAGGCCACCCAGAAGACAGGGCGCTTACAGGCATCGACCCCTGTCTTCCAGCAGGTGCGGGGCACAGGGCTGTAGGGGAAGGGGAGGTGAGGCTGGGGACGGGATGTGGCTACCAACAGGCCAGGGGCCCTCGGACGTCAGCTATTGCTCTTGGTCACCAGGCGACAAGATGAGGTAATGAGATGAGGTGATGAGACGGTGGTGATGAGATGGTGGTGATGAGATGATGGTGGATGAGATGATGGTGGATGAGATGATGGTGATGAGATGGTGGTGATGAGATGATGGTGATGAGATGGTGGTGATGAGATGGTGGTGATGAGATGGTGGTGATGAGATGGTGGTGATGAGATGGTGGTGATGAGATGGTGGTGATGAGATGGTGGTGATGAGATGGTGGTGATGAGATGGTGGTGATGAGACGGTGGTGATGAGACGGTGGTGATGAGACGGTGGTGATGAGATGGTGGTGATGAGATGGTGGTGATGAGATGGTGGTGATGAGATGGTGGTGATGAGACGGTGGTGATGAGACGGTGGTGATGAGATGGTGGTGATGAGACGATGGTGGATGAGACGATGGTGATGAGATGGTGGTGATGAGACGGTGGTGATGAGATGGTGGTGATGAGATGAGGTGGATAAAATAGTGGTTTGACTCCTGCTGGGTGGGCCTGACCCTGCCTATGGGTTCTGCTTGCTGGAGTCACAGCTGAGTCACCTCCGCCATCGCTCCACACAGGCCTTGAAAGGAAACTTAAGAAAAACGTACCCCCTATTCACATATGAGAAACGTACCCCCCATTCACACATGAGAAGCGTACCCCTATTCACACATGAGAAGCATACCCCTATTCACACATGAGAAGCATACCCCTATTCACACATGAGAAGCATACCCCTATTCACACCTGAGAAGCATACCCCTATTCACACATGAGAAGCGTACCCCTATTCACACATGAGAAGCGTACCCCTATTCACGTAAGTGCATGTGCTCTAAGATGTAGAACAGTGTGGTCACTGCCTGGTGGGTCTAGCAGGTGTAAGTCCCCCATCAGTAAACGGGCCTGGGCGGATGCTCTCTGGGCCCCACGTCACGTGCACAGCCTCCCGGGGAACTTGGGGCCTCAGAACAATGGGGTCCCAGCGCGGAGGCGGCTCCTGCCTCGCAGGGTGTGCACCCCTTGTCATTAACCAGGCGGGGCAGGGGTGGGTGTGTGGGGGAGGGGGAGACGGTTCCCCTCGCCAGCCTCCGGCCCCACAGGGTCCGCCCACGCGGAGGGAAGGTTGTGACCTGCAGGGTCCTCAGGCCTCAGGTAAGGGCGCCCATGCAGGGTGCGCTCAGCTGTTTTCCTGGTTGTCACCCCTAAACACGCAGCACGTGGTGTGACGCTGTGTTCACCTTGTCAGGGTTCCATGATCTGGGGGGGCAGGGCGGGGGGAGGTGCCCAGGAGGCTCTGCGGGGCTGACCTCAAATGCCAGCCGCTCTGCAGGGGCTGCGGGTGGATGTGGGTTTTGTCATCCTGCGGGTCCGGAACCCACTCCTCAGGGACGTATGTGGAGAGGAAGATGGGGTATCGCAGAGGTGGGGGGCTCGTCTACTCCCCTCCTCACCTGGTGGTCAGGCACGGAGGCCCCGGGGGAAGGCTGTCCTTATCTAGGTCACAAGCTGTTCGGTGGCAGCATCAGGCGGACCCTGGCCACGCCTGCTCCCACGTGCCCACAGCCCTGTGCCCCCCGTGGTCAGCCACACCACGGCCCACAGACAGGCGCTTCCCAGGCCAGCACCCACCGGCCGTTCTGTTTAGACAGGGCAGCTGGGCTGTTCAGTTAAAACGTTCACTGACTTTTACGTTGAAACATGTGAACAGAATGGAGTTTTCTGGAGTTGCATTTTTTATTTTATTTGACACTCGGTGTTATTTTATTACTAGAGGCCCGGTGCAGAAAATGCATGTGCCGGTAGGGTCCCTAGGCCTGCGTGTGATCGGGCCTTCCTTCCCCTGCTGCCGGCCGGGGCCTTCCTTCGGTCCGTGGTCCGTGCCGCCCCCTGGTGGTCAGCGCACATCACAGCGGGCGGTCAAACTCCGGGTGAGTGGAATCCCGAGAGGACAGTTTGCTCACGAGCCTTTATTCTACAGGATCTGTACCAGGGCAGGCGCACAGCACAGGCGTGAGACAGGCACACGCTTCACAAGCCGTTCCCTGACATTTCCAGTTCCCGCCTGGCACCACACGCAGCTGTTACAGCGTTACTGACGCCCCAGAGCTGGCCCAAGGCAGGCTGTGCACGTTGGTTTCCCTCCTCCCCCTCCCCTTCTCTCTCCCCCCCCTCCCCTCTCTCCCTCTCCCTCTCCCTCCCTCTCTCTCTCCCCCCCTCCCCCTTTCTCTCTTCCCCCTCTCTCCCCCCTCTCTCCCTCCCCCTCTTTCTCTCCCCTTCTCCCTCCCCCCTCTCTCCCTCCTTCTCTCTCTCTTTCCCTCTCCCTCCCTCCTCTCCCTCCCTCTCTCTACCCCCCCCTTCCCTGCCCATGGCAGACCTGCTGCGGAAATGATCGGCTGGGAGCCGTGTGTCCGCTTCATGTGCCTTCATTTCCGTCCCTGATACTGCTATGGACCGCCCCTCCCCAGCCCCCCACCCCAGCCACTGCCACCTGGCGCCTCGCCCGCCTCCAGACACCATTTCCCTCGACTTTAAATGCGAAGTTGCTTTTTATTTATAAACACTCTTAGGGTAGGTGTTACTGTCCACCCCTGAGACGAGTGACTTGGTTTCACTTCCTGGAGGGACTCATGGAGGTGAAGCCACCTCCCAGAGAATTCAATGTTAAGTCTGTTTCGAAGCCCAAACGTGATCTGCAGAACCAAGCGCCAAACACCTTGTGCGAGGAAATACACACATTTACTACTTGATGTTCTTTGTATGGAATCGATTCATTTTATAGTCATTTCCCCACATGTTCCCATAAATAGCAATCACAGCCACTCTAAGATACTCACTGTGTTAGGTAATGTGTTCAAAATAGAACCAGCCCGCCGTGTGGCTCAGTGGCTGAGCGTTGACCTGTGAACCAGGAGGTCAGGGTTCGATTCCCGGTCAGGGCACAGGCCCGGGTTGCGGGCTCCATCCCCAGCGTGGGGCATGCAGGAGGCCACCGATCCAGGATTCCCTCTCTCTTTCCCTTCCTCTCTGACATCAATAAAAATATATTTAAAAACAGAGCAACATGAATCAAAGTCTTGGGAATGCGTATCATACCTTCTTTATATTTTTAATTTAGGGCAGAAACTAAATGGCAGGAAGCGAGTGCTTGGACAGTGGTATGCATGTGGGCGTGAATGCTAATAAAACTCGTGAACACGAAATAAAGCAGAATGAAAACCACTATTTCCCATGGAAAGACTTTATTAACTGCGAACCGGACATTTCCAGAATGAGACAGCCATGCCTGGGGGGGGTGGGGGGGTTGGGGGGAGAGTCAGCCAGGCCTGGGGCGGGGGATGACCACACAGGAGCCCGATGGACCGTCCCTGACCATGAAGCGCTTAGAGCTGTGTGGTCGGCAAACTGTGGCTCCCGAGCTGCATGCGGCTCTTTGGCCCTTGAGTGTGGCTCTTCCACAAAATGCCACGGCCTGGGCGAGTCTATTTTGAAGAAGTGGCGTTAGAAGAAGTTTAAGTTTAAAAAATGCGGCTCTCAGAAGAAATGTCAATCGTTGTCCTGCTGATATTTGGCTCTGTTGACTGATGAGTTTGCCGACCACTAGCCTAGAGGGTGTCTTGTCCTTCCCACACGTGACTCCGTCCTGAGGCTCCGCCCAGGCGCTGCCAGGCCCGGGAGCACCAGCCTCGTGCCCGGCTTCCTCGGAAGAGAAGGCGCTGGGGTCCCCCTGTGAACCCCCGGACACGCAGCCGTGACCAGCCGTGGGGGAGGGTGATCGCTCCGTTCCGCACGCTGGGAGACGCCCCTGCAGCTGCTGGAACCCCGAGGTCCGCAGGGGACAGGCCTCGATGGACAGAACAGGATCCGGGAAATGTGCTGGGTCAGCGGCCACCAGGGGCCCCCCTTCCCCGGAAGGTGGTGGTGAGGGTCGCACTGGGCGGAGAGTGGCAGAGGGCCACCCTCAGAAAGCGGGCCGTGTCCGTGGGTGCTCCCCGGTCAGGCTCGGAGGTCAGGACACCACCCCAGGTCAGCCGGGCACCCAGGGCGCAGGGCGTGGGGATGGGCGGGGTCAGGGTCCTGGCGCTGGGGGACCCGCGGTGAGTGCACCCGGTTCCTAAGACACAAGGAACTCGGCGGACGGTCCAGGGATCGCTACATTGTAGACTTTCCTGGCAGCTGCAGGGGCAACACGCTTAGCAGCAGCTCAGGCTCTGCAGCCGCTTAGCAGGTACCGCAGCGGAGGGAAGGTGATGGGCGGGTGGCTCGGTGGAGGGAAGGTGCGGGGCAGGGGGCGCAGCGGAGGGAAGGTGCAGGGCAGGGGTCGCAGTGGCCGGACGTTTCTAGAAACACAGCTCAGCGGCAGGCAGCTCGCGGGCCTGAGCCTCCGGCACAGACAGTCTCTCCGGACGTGGTTTGGGGACTGGCAGCTGCTGGCCACGCAGCGGGAGGGGGCGAGGCCGCCGGGGACGGGGCCAGGGTTTCCGCCGCTTCTGCACCAGGACCCGTCCCGTCTGCAGGGGGGCAGGGGCGGGGCGCTCACGGGTGAGCAGCGCAGGCGCGTGAGGCGTGGGGGGGCCGACTCCGACTCCGAGGGTCCGGCCGGCTGCAGGGACGCGGGGGCTGGGCGTGGGGCCCTGGGGCGCGCGCCCCTGGGTCCATGTCCACGTGCATGGGCGGCAGCCGGGGCGGCGGCCGGGGCTGGGGCTGGGTCCTGGTCCTCCGCTGGGGGTCCCCCGGGCACCGCAGGCCATGCCTCCTGCGGGAGTGGGACGGCGGGGCGCACAGCAGGTCCGGGGGTCCCAGCTGGCGGTGCAGGCGCTGGGCCCGCAGCTCCACGCGTGTCCGTGGCCTTCCTGGCCGTCATCTGGGAGCCACAGGGTCCCTTGGAGGCAGCTGGGGAGGCAGAGCCCAAAGGCAGGGCTGGCGTCACCCGAGCAAACGGCATCGGAGGGCGCCCCTGGGTCACAGCAGCCTGGTGCGCAGGGGGCGCCCAGGAGACAGGGAGAGCCCCAGTGCATGTCCAGCTGTGCCCAGCCCAGCTCCGCTCTGCAGGGTGGCCGGGGTGGCGGGGAGGCCAGGGTGGCGGGGTCCCCTTATATGTCCCCCGTGACTGGAGCGCCTCTCCCCTCTTCCTTCTCGCCGGACAAGCGGGCAACCTCTCATTAGCGCTGTGGCTGCGGCGGGCCCACGCGGTAAACAGGGCCATTTAGCTTCTTCAAAGTGTCCTAATGGCCACCTGCCGCCCACCTCCCTGGTCCTCCAGGGCCGGGGGGGGGGGCAGGGCTTGATGCCAACGGGCACTCGGCCTGCAGCCGGGTCACAGGTGCGCTGCTCCTGGTTATTAGGGGTTAACGAGGAGTCCCTCAGACAAGGAGCCTGGCTGCTCCCCTTTCCTGGGGGGCCCTGGGGCGGGGTCGCTGCTCGGGGAGGCAGGGGACACCAGCCACCAGGAGGCAGACTGGCTTCCCCTCCGGAGTCTGCCCCCCCCCCCACCCCTCCACCCCCCACCCCCGCCCGCGGGCAGGCCTGTCCCAGTGACCAGCCTTCTGGCTGTTGGCCAACTCCACCGGGAAGGCCCCAATCCCAGGAGACTGGTGACCCACACAAGGTCAAAGGTGAACTTGACTTCCGGGTCAGTGTGGCCAAGTGGCCAGACTGCTGGCGGCCCCGGGCAGAGCCCATGGTGTGAGGCCAGGAAGGCTGGCTCTCCCCTGTGCCCTCCTCGCCTGAGGTGACACATGGGCCGTTGTCTCAGCGTGAACCCCGATGCTGTCAGAGGGGACATTTTCCGTCTTTTTAAAATACGTCCTTATTGATCTCAGAGAGGAAGGGAGAGGGAGAGGGAGAGAAACATCAATGATGAGAGAGAATCATGGGCCGGCTGCCTCCTGCACGCCCCACACCAGGGCATCAAACCCTGACCTCCTGGTTCATAGGTCAGTGCTCAACCACTGAGCCACCGGGCCGCTTTTCCCGTTTTTCTCTGTTTCTTCTGAAATCAGTGTAGCTTCTTGCTCTGCCTTTTTTTTTTTTTCTTTTTTTGCACATGGACTTACGTTATCCCAGCGTTGGAAAACGTAGCTATTCTGGGTCTGTACCCACAACAGGGAGTGTGCACGTGTGACATTTTATTTGCAAACCCGACAGTCCTTATGGGCACTGTCCATACGAAATAACACCTTTCGCTCCGGAGGTGAAGGCTGAGGGGAATTTTGCAAGATCTTAATTTAAACTAAAGAATGGACCTTTTGTTCCTGAAAACAGACGCTAACTCAGACGCACGGCCTCCGCGGAGCTGGAAAGAGCTGCAAGTTTATAAACAGCAGTGGGGTCAGGAGGGAAGGGAGCAGCTGTGGGGTCAGGGGGAGGGGAGCAAACAGCAGTGGGGTCAGGGGGGAGGGGAGCAGCTGTGGGGTCAGGGGGGAGGGGAGCAGCTGTGGGGCAGGGGAGGGGAGCAGCTGTGGGGTCAGAGGGGGAGGGGAGCAGCTGTGGGGTCAGGGGGGAGGGGAGCAGCAGTGGGGTCAGGGGGGAGGGGAGCAAACAGCAGTGGGGTCAGGGGGAGGGGAGCAAACAGCAGTGGGGTCAGGGGGAGGGGAGCAAACAGCAGTGGGGTCAGGGGGAGGGGAGCAAACAGCAGTGGGGTCAGGGGAGGGGAGCAAACAGCAGTGGGGTCAGGGGGAGGGGAGCAAACAGCAGTGGGGTCAGGGGGAGGGGAGCAAACAGCAGTGGGGTCAGGGGGAGGGGAGCAAACAGCAGTGGGGTCAGGGGAGGGGAGCAGCTGTGGGTTGTGTGTGCAGGCGATGCCCTCAGACAAGACAAGCAGGCTCCGCCCTGTCCTCTGCCCGGGCTGGTTGTTAAACGCTGTGAACAGGGTGCAAACCCGCAGGCTCCTCCCCGCGTCCCCGCACCGCGCTCCCCGTGCCTCTGGGCATCGGTTCCTAAGGTGAGGAGCCTGCTCTCCCCGCACCTCCTCCATCACCACAGCTGCCATGGGGGGGGGGGAGGGGGGGGGTGGGTCTCGGGGAGAAGGTCCGCGTCAGGGAGCGCATTTCATGCCCCCGTTGGCCCCAGAGGATCCTGGGTTCTGGGCAGCAATGCCGGGCCCTGAGGCAGCAGAAGAGAAGATGCAGAGGCAGCTGGTCGCGGCCCCTGGGTCTTCGTCACGCAGAGTCCAGTGGCCGGTGGGCGCCGTCCCTGCGCCTGTCACCCCGCGGGTCCCCTGTCCTGTTTTACTCGCTTTTAATTAAGCGTTTGTAATTTACATGGTTACAGGTGCCCCCCTCCCTCCGCCCCGTGTAGAGAATGTCTGTGAGATTATTTGAGCTAAACTGTCTGAGTCTTGGGCTAGGCTTCCTTTCAGCAGATCTGAGGGGGAGGGACCAGAAGGGGTACGCCACCCGTGAGCCCCACTGCGGCCCTCCCAACAGCAGGAAACGATGGATGGAGCGCGTCATCCGGCCAGGTGGCTCAGTGGTGAGGCGTTCACCTCGGAACCAGGAGGTCACGGTCCAGGTCAGAGCACATGCCTGGGTGCGGGCTCCGTCCCCGGGAGGGGGCGTGCAGGGGGCAGCCGATCCATGTTTCTCCCTCTCCCTCTCCCTCCCTTTCTTTCTAAAATCGAGAAAAACGTATTTTAAAATAAGAAAGAAGATTTCTAGCCACCAGGCGGTTTTGAGGAATCCCCGTTCCTTCTGAGGAACAAGAAACAAACCCCCTTCATGGAGAGAGGCAGCTGATTCCGGCAGCTCACTAAGCTGGGCCTGGACAGGGTCCCCCGTTTCCTCCAAAGGTCAGACCTCCTGGAGGGTGTGCACAGAAGATCGAAGAGCAAAACCCTCCCAGCAGAGGGCCCTTAAAGACAGGAACGGAGGCCCCGTCTAGCCTCTGGGTCATGCTGAGCTGCTGGCTTCTTTCTTTGCCACGATACACATACGATTATGCTCTCACTCCACTTGCCACAAAGCTGTCCGACGGAGGGCAGTGGTCCCGTGATTTGTAACAGCAAATTGTATGCACATCCTGACCCACACAGCAAGGAGATTGTGAGGAGTGAGTCGGAACGGTTCTTAAAGGAGCGGGTTAACCTCGAGGGCCGTCACGCGGCTGGCTGCGCGGGTCAGGAACCGTCTCAAGAGCTGACGGGCGTGAACAAAACACAACATTTAGGAAAGAGCCAGGCCGGGTGGCTCGGTGGGTGAGTGTCAGCCTAGGAACCAGGAGGTGCATTTGGTACCCGGTCAGGGCCCGGGCCCGGGTTGTGGGATCTACTCCCAGAGGGAGGCGTGCAGGAGGCAGCCGGTGCATGATTCTCTCTCATCATTGACAGTCTCCTCTCTCTGAATCAATTAAAAAAAAACAACAAAAAAAAACACACGCACGTCCAGGAAAGAAGCATATCAAGGCAAAGCATGTTCTAGAAGTAATAACCCATCGGTGGAAAGCCGGGGCGAGAGCTGGGTTTGTGGGTGCGTTTCCGGGGCACCTGCTGTGACTGTACTGCCGTGGGCTTGACAGGCGTGCGGCATCTGAGGTGGACCTGCCGTGGCTGCATGGGGGGTGGGTCTCCCCTGTTGGATCGCCATGGAAACATGTTCATCAGTGGCACATCTCGGGACCTCGGGACCCTCAGCTGATGTGAACCCAGAGCGAATGGGTCCGGTCTGCGGGACCCAGGGAGATGGGGGGAGAGCGTGAGTGTGCGAGGACCGAGGAATGCGTGGCACGTAGCGGGAGCCAGTCGATGCTGCTCTCCTTCCCGTTGCCTAACGGCCTCATGGGGGGAGGCTTCCAGGCGCCCGTGAGAGCCAAGGAAAGCGGGCATTACCATTCATTTCCTTTGCTGCCGCACACACAGACTCCGGGAACCCCTGTCTTCTCCGCGCGTTAACGCCCGAGACGAGCAGGTGTCCGGCACGCCGCTGAGAGACTGGGTCCTGCTGGACCAGAGGTGCCTAAAGCCGCTCTTCTTTAACCCCGGGCCCGTATGCAGATGTCCCAGATTCGGGCCCTGTCTCTGCGGCTCCCTGGGAGTGTCCGTCCGCAGCCGCACGTCCCTTTGCTCCACTCCCACGTGTCCACAGTGGCGTTAACAGTAGTGTCGTCCACAGAGGCGGCTGTGAGCCTCCTGTGAGCTCGTCAAGGAGGGCTGGACAGTCAGGGGAGCAGTGTCTCAAGGCCCCAACCAGTTGGCTCAGCGGATAGAGCATCGGCCTGTGGACTGAAGGGTCCTGGGTTCGATTCCCAGTCAGGGCACAGGCCCGGGTTGCAGGCTCGATCCCCAGAGAGAGAGAGTGTGTGGGGGGGAGGGGGGGTATGGGGGAGGCCGCGGCGGCGTGCAGGAGGCAGCCGATCCATGATTCTCGTCACTGATGTTTCTCTCTCCCTCTCCCTTCCTCTCTGAGATCAATGAAAATGTGTTTAAAAGGCTCCCTGGGATCTCCAGGGGGCGTGTCTCGTGACGCTCGCTGTTTGTTAACGCTGCGCTGAGGGTGTGGCCGTGTGAGCTTTCTCGTGCATCGGCCCTGACGTCGGTCTTCTGTGGGTGTCTTCCCTGGTCTTCGTGGCCGATGCTCTTCTAACCACAGCAGTCCCTTCCTCTGGGGAGCGTGGCCTGGAGGAGGCGGGACCTCCGTAGCCATGGTGACACGGCGGCCGCTGGGCAGCATCCTCCCCAGCCACGCCCGTCGGTGGTCCTGCGAAGCCCAGGGCGGGTGGGAGGCTGATGCGCCATTCCCAGGGAAGAGCCTGAAGATGCGGAGAGCTTTTCAGGGAAAAAGAGGAGGGTCTCAGGACCCAGGCAAGGAGCCTGGGCGGGGCGAGCACCTGTCGCCTTTTCACATTTATGTAAACGTGTTTGAGACATCCCTGAGAGCACGCCACTTGGTGCAGATGGAACGCGAGGTCCCTCCTTGGAGTATCACTTCTGTGTTTTGTTTTTGGTTCACGTAGTGAAAGAAAAAATATTTGACATCTCTCAGGGAGGGTTTTCAAAGCTGTGAAACACACTTTCTGAGAGTGTTACCCGGAAACCCCCAGGGGCTCGGCCGCCTGTCGCTGTGTCCCATCACGGAGGCAGGGCTGTGTCCCATCACAGACGCAGGGCTGTGTCCCATCACGGAGGCAGGGCTGTGTCCCATCACGGAGGCAGGGCTGTGTCCCATCACGGATGCAGGGCTGTGTCCCATCACGGACGCAGGGCTGTGTCCCATCACGGAGGCAGGGCTGCATCCTATCAGCGTTTACTGAGAAGGCCAGGCCACCCAGAAGACAGGGCACTTACAGGCATCGACCCCTGTCTTCCAGCAGGTGCGGGGCACAGGGCTGTAAGGGGAAGGGGAGGTG
This sequence comes from Corynorhinus townsendii, assembly GCA_026230045.1. NCBI lineage: Eukaryota > Metazoa > Chordata > Mammalia > Chiroptera > Vespertilionidae > Corynorhinus > Corynorhinus townsendii. The sequence goes on from JAPDVU010000002.1 coordinate 582,251, forward strand.
AGGCTGGGGATGGGATGCAGCTACGGGCAGGGGGTCCTCCGACGTCAGCTATTGTCCTTAGTCATCAGGCGATGAGATGAGGTGATGAGATGATGGTGATGAGATGGTGGTGATGAGATGATGGTGGATGAGATGAGGTGATGAGATGGTGGTGATGAGATGATGGTGGATGAGATGATGGTGATGAGATGGTGGTGATGAGACGGTGGTGATGAGATGGTGGTGATGAGATGATGGTGATGAGATGGTGGTGATGAGATGGTGGTGATGAGATGATGGTGATGAGATGGTGGTGATGAGACGGTGGTGATGAGATGGTGGTGATGAGATGATGGTGATGAGATGGTGGTGATGAGATGGTGGTGATGAGATGATGGTATGAGATGGTGGTGATGAGACGGTGGTGATGAGATGGTGGTGATGAGACGGTGGTGATGAGACGGTGGTGATCAGATGGTGGTGATCAGATGGTGGTGATGAGATGGTGGTGGATGAGATGATGGTGATGAGATGGTGGTGATGAGATGGTGGTGATGAGATGATGATAAGATGGTGGTTTGACTCCTGCTGGGTCGGCCTGACTCTGCCTGTGGGTTCTGCTTGCTGGATTCACAGCTGAGTCACCTCCGCCATCGCTCCGCACAGGCCTTGAAAGGAAACTTAAGGAAAATGTAACCCCTCTTCACACATGAGAAGCGTAACCCCATGTACACGCACACACGTGTTCTGAGGTTTAATGTGTGCGATCACTTTTCAGATTCACTAAGGGCCCTGTCAGGAGGGAGCCTAGGATCACGTCGCACACGTGAGGCTCTTGGGGTGGGACTCACAGACGGGACTCCAGGGCCTGGAGGTCCATCTGGCAATTGTCAACGACCCCCCATCCGAGCCCTCGTCCCGGTGAGGTTACTGCAGCGTTTCCTGGGAAAACAGTGAAGGGCTGCGTCAGCTCCGGGTGGGTGACAGCCGGTGGCCGCAGGAACAGGGCACAGAGGGGACACAGACCACAGGGACCAGCAGGAATCGCGGGGTGCGGGAGGCTCGCACTGGGGAGGGCGAGGACTAGAGCAACCACGCAAGCAGGAGAGGACGGGGCGCCTGCTCCTGGGCTCCCGCCGCCTTAGGTCACGCTGGTGAAGCCAGGGGAGACCCCGGGGAGTCTCCTGTTCGTCCTGGTTACTCCTGGTTTTCCTCTGGTGAATTCTGGGGAGGCGATGGCCGCGTGGGGTGCTCTCCTGGTCCCTCCGCACAGTTGGTCTCCTGGCGATGCCACCTGGGGGTCCCCCCTTCGCCAGAGCGTCCATCCTGTGCGTGTCGTCCGGTTTGGCTCCCATCGCCCTTCCTCTGTTCACCCAGAACAGGGTTTCCAACGTCTCAGCGCACGGAGCGCAGGGTCCCGTGTCCTCGCCCCCGTACACCTGTCACTGCCGAGTGCGCTGATGGGCGTATATTCCTCCCCTGTTCTAGCTCTCGTCCTGCTTCCCGGTGACCGTGGCTGCCAGGGGGTGGGATGGAGGCCTGTGTGTGGAGTCCTGTCCTAGGAACACGCGTGAGCCTGGCTCCAGGCCACGGTCACGCTGCTTGAAAACACTTGGGTCCCCCTGCCCTTGCCTGCAGCTCCTCACGGGCACTGAAGGGGCACCTATCAGGTCTGCTTAGCACCGAATGAACGCCCGTGTTCCCCATTTTCTCTCTGCCCGGTGTGAGCGCTAATAGGCTGGTGAGCTCCGGGTACTTCCCCTCCCTCCGCAGCGGCCCTCCCCCTCAGCCCCCCCCCAAGTCTGTGCGCTTCCCACACGCGGTGCTGGCCAGGACGACACGGCCGTGACCTCGGCGCCTCCTCTGCAGGCTCTGAGCGCCCTGTGTCTCCCCTCTGTCTCCGGGGATCAGAGCCCTTCTCCTGTCGTCCAATGTCCTGGGTGCCCTTGGTTCAAATCCTTCGCCCGTGTTGCGATTCGTCGACGGGAGAAGGGATCCTGTCCCTGGGACCCCCTCCTGGCTCCACGCAGACGTGCAAGTCACCGCGTCTGAACCCCTGTTTCCGTGGAGATAAACACCTGATGCACCAGAGCCCCAGCCTGCCCGGCGGGTGGCGCATTGTCCCCGCACAGTCAGCAGCCCCCAGGGGTCACGTGGGGCCCAGGCGCTCTGACGTGGACCGTGACCTCTGGCCTCTGGGCTGTTTCTCCTTCAGACCCACAGCCCCGCCTCATCCACGAAACCGTGTCCGGCAGGTGGACGTGGAGGACCCTCCGATTCCCAGACCCGTGCCCCTCAGGACCCTTGAGGCAGCGGGGCGCCCTCAGGCTCTAGGTGGGGGGGCTAGGAGCCAGGTAGGCACCCCAGGTTAGAAAGGCTCCCCCGGAACTCCCTCTCCCAGAGCAGAGCCGGGCGGATGCGGAGTAGGACAGCGGCCCTAAGGGAGCAGGGGGCTGAGCTGTGGGACCCTCCCAGCAGGGGGACTCCCCAGCTCAGGGGTTCTCCCAGGTGCGCCTCCTCCTGGATTCAGACCCACCCTCCCGGCTCCCGGCTCCTGGCAGCTCCAGGGACACCCCCTGCCCCCCGCCCGCTGACTCCCTCCCTGACGGCCTGAGGCATTCCATGAACAGCCGCCAGGGACACACCCCAGCGTCGCCTCAGGACTTCCTCTGCGTCCAGGCACTCTGTCCCCCACTCCCCTCAGGCCTGCCTGGGTTCTCAGCGGCGAGACGGAACCCCTTCTCCCGTTCTGACCCGGAAGCGGTGGGGAGGGACCACAGGCCAGAGCCCAGGCCAGCGGCTCACGGAGCAGGACCCACCCCTCGTTCCCGGAGTGTTCAGCCTGGTGACCAGCAAGAGCGGAAACTGGGCACGTGCGGTGGCTTTATGAACCGGTTTCAAGAGAAAACGATGTGTTTACCCCGGAAAGGTGCCCAGATCACATCCGCATGGAGGTCTCCCCATAGAAATGCCGACACGGAAAATCCCTCGCCATGGGAACGCTCCCCCTGCCCCTCCCCAGGTAAAGCTGTTTCCAGAGGCCCGCTGGGTCTTAAGTGTCTCCATGGCAACCGGGGAATTCAGTGGCATTTCTTTGGAGGCTGTTTTTTTTCCATTGAAATCTTTCTGCCTTATTCCTGTTTATAGTTTCATTAAAATAATCCTAATCCACTCAGTCCCTGTATATCTTAAAGACCTTGGTGCATTTCTGATACCGTCCAACAGGCCATTGGATATTGTCACCACGATGTTGAAAAATGCTTTGCCAATTGGCTATGGAAAATGGCGTCTTACTGTGACCTCATTTGCATTTGAGGTGCCTGCTGAGGTCCCCAACTTTGGATACTTTCATTGGTTGTTTAGCTTTCTAGGTTTCGGATCGTGATGATCCATTTTAGTATCAGTTGTAAATAAATATATTTCACCAAATTTGATGCTTTTCCAAGAACCCAGAAGAAAATGAGCACCTAAAGAGAGTAGTTTAGATCGATTTTTTAAAAAAATATTTTTATTGATGTTAAAGAGGGAGGGAGAGGGAAGGAGAGATAGACACATCCATGCTGAGAGAGAATCATGGATAGGCTGCCTTCTACGCACCCCACACTGGGGATCCAGCCCACAACCCGAGCTTGTGTCCTTGACCGGGAATTGAACTGTGACCTCCTAGTTCATAGGTCAATGCTTAACCACTGGGCCACACCGCGGGGCATAGCGCCTTCTTTATAAATACTTTCCTACCAACCTAGATCTCTCCAGCCTTTGCTGTGTATGATGATCATTTCTTAATTCACACACACACACTCACATATAAACACACACATACACATACACACACTCACACTCACACACACACTCACATACTCACACAAATACTCACACTCACACACACACATACACACACACATCCACATATACACATCCACACACACACACACACTCACATACTCACACATACACAGACACATATACACATGCATACACACACACTCACATACTCACACACACACACTCACACACACTCACATACTCACACATACACACACACTCACATACACATACATGCACACACTGACACACATACACTCACATACACACATACATACACACTCACACATGCACATACATACACATATACACACGCACACACACACTCACACACGCTCACACACGCTCACACACACACTCTTTTACATCGCAAACAAAACATTCTGTTCGTGTCTTGTGTCTTGCTGTCCTGACTGTATTATGGAACCTTATTAGCTGCCTTTCACCGCGCCCTGGTTACACACCAAGCACAGCTCTGCACGTTTCGCAACGTCTTACTGACGGGTTTAATCGTCGCGACACCCCTGTCTGAGTTGGCGTGATTATCACTCTCAGTGCATGTGCGGAAACCTCCGTCAGTTCTCACTAAATATTTGCCGGCGGACACCAGAGCCCTCACGAGATACACCGTGGGTTTTCTTTATCCGATGAACCTTGACCTTCCTTCGCCAAGCCTGTGATCTCCTTCACGCACCGCCTCGCCGTCCATCCGTGCACGAGGGCGACTGTAAACAGCACGGAGTGGGAAGAGGTTCGGAGGGCCCGGAGCCCATTCCCGCACCCCGATGGACGCGTTTGCCCGCGCCCACTCAGAGGAGACAGCGTTACCTAGAGCCGGTGCGGGCCCGCTCCGCAGAGGACGCGTGCTTCCCTCAGCCCGTCCTGTCGGATCGTCCGGAAGATCACGGGATCATGACCCACGGGGAGATAGGCAATCCCGCGGCAGGCCGTGGGTGTGGAGCTGGGCACCTGCTTGGCCGCCATGCGGCAGGCCACCTCCTACGACCACCTCACGCTGCCCCGAGGCTCTCGTGTGAGTGATGCACACGGAGTGACGTGATTTCTGTGAAAGTGGCTCTGCTCACGCCCACTCCGCTCACTCACGGGCCCCCTGATGTCAGCGCCGGTGTCGTACGAACCCCACGTCCTGGCTGCCTGATGGAGGACGGAGGGTGGGGGCACCCCCGCTGCTCCCTGGGTTATGCCCTTGAATTCCGTGCCTTTGACCTCACAAGGCCTCTCAGCTTCCTCTCTCTGCCTGTACAGTTTACGGAGGTACAGTTCGCACACAGAAACGAAACCTGTCTATTTGGTGAAGCCTCACCCACGGCTGTCTTTCCATGGGTTTCAGAGAGAGTGGGAGAGGGGGCGACAGCGAGAAACCTCGATGTGGGAGAAGCACATCCACGGCTTGCCTCTTGCACGCGCCTCGACCAGGGCCCAGGCCAGGGAGGAGCCTGCAACCGAGGTGCATGCTCTGGACTGGAATCGAACCCGGGACCCTTCGGTCCGCAGGCTGGTGCTCTGTCCACTGAGCCACACCGGCCAGGACACGAAACGTATTTAGAGAGTGAAATTGGATACGTTTTGACATTGGTTTGTACCAAGATCACGGTCCCATACCGCCGGCCCGTGCAGTTCCTACCCCCATCCTTCTCCAGCCCACCCTCCCCTCCCCACTTCCCCCAGCAGCCTCTGGTCCTTCTTCCACGTTTGATCTTGCCCTAACGTGTTACTAGACTGAACGACATCACACAGCGCACGCTCACTTTCCTTCCCTCTTTCACTCACTCTGCGTGTGCTTAGACGCGCCCAGCGTGCGGCGCACGCCCGTAGCTCATGCTTGTATTCCCGGGTGATGTCCCCTACCTGGCCCACATGGTTTGCTTCGTCCTATGTGGGTGGACTGCGGGTTGTGTGCCGTTATTTCTGGAAACGACCAACACGGATGCTATGGGCGTCTGTGCACAGGGTTTGAACGGACACGTGTAGTCCTTTCTCCCGCGTGAAGGCCGAAGGGCGACGTGCTCTGAGCGTGGGAGGGGCCAGCCGGTGAGTTTTAGGGAAACGTCCGATTCCCCAACGTGAGTGCGCCGTGCGTGTGCCCACCCGCAGCACCTGCGGGTCCGTGCCCCCCAGCCTATTGCCGCGGCGGGCGAGCTCGGGCTTCCCAACACGCAGTCCTTGTTCGGCGGAGAGCGGCGTCTCGCCGTGGCTTCCGTCTGCTGGCGACGGATGAGGCCCCGTGCCACCCAGTGGAGAAACCGCTCCGTGTGGTGTTCGTGTTTTAATGGGGCGGCCCGTTTCCTTACTGCTAGCTTCAGAGTTCTCTGTGCATGGTTTAAACACCGCCTCTTTATTAGACTCCGCGTTTACAGGAATGGCCTCCCAGTCCGTGGCTGGTCCCTTTATTCCTGCACCAGTGGCTTTCCGACGAGCAGACGTTTTTGATTCCAGGGAAGTGCGATGCATAAACGTTTCATTTTACGGGTGTGTTTATGGGGGTTGCGTCCAAGAAGGCTTTGCCCAGCCTCACGTCCTGAAGGGTTTGTCGCCATGTGCCCTGCATCTGTTGGTGAAATCTAATTTTCCTCCTCACCGGTATCTTAGGCTCTGCTTGTCCAGGTCCCCAGCCATGAATTCCCTGCTTTCAATGCCCATTTCTACCCTCAGTGACTAGACAAAACAGAAACTCAGTGTAGACCCAAGCATCGTAATGATCTCAGAGTGATTCGTGACACACGCAGGCATTTATACGGCAGGGATTCGTCCGTTATTAGAGGATGAAGGGACGATTTGAAGCCCCAGGGAACACAGATCTCAAAGGCGTCAAGGGCGCGAAAAACGACAGGAAAGGGGCGGACACGAACCCGGCTTTGCACAGACAGCCGCACGCCCGGAGAGTACGGTGAGGGATGGGGAGCTAGACTCGTCCTCCAGACAACACGGCCACAGACGGGCCTCTGCGGCTGCCGGCCTCCCCCAGCACGGCTGGGCGGGAGCATCCAGGTGCTTTACTCAGACGCTGGCTGCGAGGAGGGCTCCCTCAAGGCACCTCAGGGTGTCCGGGTCTGGAACTGGGAGGCAATGCTGCTGCACTTTAAATGCATTAAATACATGGACCCCGACAGTCGTGTGATGAAGGCCTGGGGGGCGGGGGCGGGGTGGAGGGGTCAGTGCGGGAAGCAAGGGGACATCTGCGATACTTTCAACAATAAAGAAAAATTAAAAATAAAAAAAAAAAAAGGAAGAAGGAAAAGCTGACCCTCACCGGTGTGGCTCAGTGGATAGAGCGTCGGCCTGCGGACTGAAGGGTCCCGGGTTCGATTCTGGTCAAGGGCATGGATCTCAGTCCTCCCTGGCTGGGGCCCTGGTCAGGGTGCGTGCTTCCCTCGCATCGGGGGTTTCTCTCTGCCTCTCCCTCTCCCTCCCACTCTCTCTCAAAGTCAATGGGAAATACCCTCGGGGGAGGATTAATAAACAAAGAAAGCTGTTGTGTGGGTCACTCACTTGTTAAGAAGCAAGGCCCGCCGGCCACGAGGGGGCAGCAGCTGCTAGGACCCAGCAGGGAGGCGGGAGGGAGCCCCAGGGGTGAGCCCTGGCACCAGCAGCCACTGGCCCCACAGCCCAGGGTTCTGAGCGCAGGTCGCTGGGCGGGAGGGAGGAACACAGACGGAAGGAACAGGGCACGGAGGTGTGGCAGGTGCGGGGCACACACAGCGGAGAGGGGCTGGAGGGGTCAGGGGCTGGGACAGGCTGCTGGCCGGCAGCCGGCGGCTCCGTCCAGGGCCGGCCGGCCCGGACCTGGTGCCTAAGCAGAGGCGCTTCCGAGGCCCCGTGTGTGAGAGGCAGACGCTGCCGGAGGGAGTGGAGCAGCGGCTGGGCCCGGCTGGATAGCTACTGAGTGAAGGTGACCCCAGGGAGACTCCAGGCAGAGCGCCCACAGGCAGGGCTCCTCCCGTCGGTGCTGTGGCTTCTAGAAGCTTCTAATGAGCATTGCCATCCCGTGCAGACCTCATTCTGACCCACGTGGGGCTGGCCCTGGCCGGGTGCTCCGTGGGTGGGCGGCGTCCCGTGCACCGAAAGGTTGCCGGTTCGATGCCCGGTCAGGGCACAGGCCCGGGCTGCGGGTTCGATCCCCGGTGTGGGGCGCGCAGGAGGCAGCCGGTCAGCGATCCTCGCTCACGTGGGTGTCTCTCTCTTCTCCCTCCCTCTCCCTCTGAAAATCAATAAACTCTTCTAAACCCACCACCGCAGGGCTAGACACGGCTCGTGGTGTAGAGGTCAGGGGCCACGGCTGCTCACCCCACAGACAGGCACCCAGGGACCCTAAAACACGGATGCAGCCTCCCTCACGTCCCACCGGCCTCGGCGCTGAGGAGCCAGGTCCCGACCTCCTCTGCGGCCGGAGGAGCGTGTCTGACCGGCACGTCCGCCGAAGACCGGCCCTTTCGGACCCAGCAGAGGTTTCCCAGGTGCTAAGCGCGGCCTTTGGGTGCACACACGGGGGCCGTGAAAGCGTGGCGTGCTGGTGTGTGGACATGTTGAACGGCCTTCTTATCTGGGGGGGACCGGGTGCCGGCAGCGGCTCCGGGGGCCCGTCGGCCACTGGCTCGCGTTCCAGCCGCAGCCCCGCAGGTGCACCGGCGAAGACGGCTCAGGCAGGCCCCCTTCAAACAGCCTGACGGGCAAGTACAGGTGAAGGCAAAGGGCCGACACGGATACCCTTCTTTCCTGAGAAACGTTTCTTTTTAAAAACTATTTTTTATTGATTCAGAGAGGAAGGGAGAGGGAGGGGGAGAGAAGCATCCGCGATGAGAGAGAACCACGGACCGGCTGCCTCCTGCACGCCCCACGCTGGGGATGGAGCCCGCGACCCGGGCCTGTGCCCTGACCCGCAGTGCACCCTGACCTCCTGGGTCCTCGGTCACGCTCAGCCCCTGAGCACGCCAGACGGGCAGGAAGTGTCATTCTCACACGGTTCTTGGGTTTCCTCATTTTCCTCGTGATCGCTGGCTGTGAGCAGGACCCGAGCTCCCGCAGGGCGTCGGCAGGCACTGGAAGCAAGACCAGGGGACACGCTGGGGGAGGGGAGGGGAGAGGGGGAGAGGCTGGGGCTCCACCCTCTTCGTGTCTCCCTGAGGGTCCTCCGTCCTCGAGTGGGTGCCACCGCCTCACTTGGCCTGTGGGTCCCCGCTCCCCTCCAGAGGCCGGACGCTGGCTGCTCTGACCTCCGATAAGGGACAGCCCCGAGCGGAGCGCGTGCCTGGGGCTCCTCTGACACCGCTTTCGGGGTTTACCCATGGACCCCAGCGCCGCCCGCACCGAGTCCGGGGAAGTGAGTCGCTTGCTGACCTCCCGGCCTTCCTTACGCACACGGTCTGGGCTGAGCACCCCTGTGGTGGCCATCTTGTGTGTTGGAGTGATGGTCAATTTTTATATCACTCTTTTATTATATTATACTAGGTAGGATATTATACTATACTATATCATATCATATCATATCTACCCTACTCTACTCTACTATACTATATTATATATATTATATTATATTATATTATATTATATTATATTATACTCTACTATATTATATTATATTATATTAGTAGCCCTGCGCACAAATCCGTGTGCCAGTAGGTCACTTCCACCCTCCTGTAGCTCCCGGCCCCCTCATAGCTTGCCGCCCTGCGCCCTCCTGTAGGTTTCTGCCGCTCCCTCCCTCCCGTTGCCCCACCCTCCTGCAGGTCCGTGATCTGGTCATTACGCAGCCGGTCGTTACGCCTCAGGGAATAATGGGTAGTTAGCATATTCCTCTCTTGTTTTATAGGGTTATATTATATTGTATTTATTAGATTATTATATTATATTATATTATATTGTATTTATTATATTATATTATATTATATTATATTATATTATATTATATTATATTATATTATATTATATTTATTATATTATTATATTATATTATTTTATTATATTTTATTATATTATATTATATTATATTGTATTTATTATATTATATTATAATATTATATTATATTATTATATTATATTATATTATATTTATTATATTATTATATTATATTATATTACATTATATTATATTAATTATATATATTATATTAATTATAATACCGGACTCAACGCTAAGTGTGCGTAGGTAATGAGCAGGAGTTAGTGTCATGGTGACTTGTTAAGTACTCAGGTTAGTCTCTGGTTGAACCTTGACCTATGACACTTAGTGACTACAGTAATTAACACAGCTCGGCACCAGAAAACTCCCCCCAAAAAACCCAGTTTATTGGAACCAGCGGGAGACACGCCCACCCACCTACAGCCCTGCACCGTCGTCTTCTCAGAGAGAGACCCTCCCGAGGCCTCAGGAACCGGTTCATCCACCTCACAGTGTCAGCTCCCTCCACGCGCCGCCCGCTCGTCACAGCTGCCAGCCCCCTGTCACGCAGCAGGTGGGCTCACACACACCGGCAGAAGGTTCCGGAAGCTGTGGCCCCGGCGTGACCGAGACGAGAGGTCTGCATGGCCTGGAGTCGGGGCTCTGAGTGTGGCCCCGGCTGGGCTCACGGTCCAGCGTCAGGGGGTTCTTGGGCACGTAAGTCTTGGGGGACCAGCGTTTGGTCACCCCAGGTGGACGGCCCTGGATGGCAGAGCCCGGGGGCAGGCTCTTTCCCGCCCGGAGAGGCTGAGACGGGCATGGGGGCTCGGCCGCGGCGCTCCCCGACGGGCCCCTTGGCCTCTCGCGGGGGCAGGCCTGGGCGCCGGGCATCTGGGCAGCTCCGGGGAGGCGGCCCTTTGGCACGCCGCTGCCGGTTCCACCACGGGCCTCGCCCACGGGGTCCAAGAGCCAGGTCCTGCCGTGGCAGCTGCTGGGCAGAACCGGTCCGCCGCCCAAGCTCACGGGACGCGGGGCGTGTCGGATGGCCAGGAGAGGGGGCGCCTTGGAGAAGCGCCTCAGCGAGGGGCCGTGGCTCGGGGGCATGGCGGCAAGGCCCTGGGCCGGACTTGGCCGTGAGGCCCCGACACGCTGGTCTGCCGGTGAAGCTCTGTCCTGGGAGGTTATGGACGCGGGGCCCTGGGTGGCGCCTCCGCTGGGGACTCGCCCACCTCCCTGCCTTGTGTCTCACGGGCCTGGGTGCGGCTGGCAGCGAGGCGATGATGTCAGAAAGGGCACCTCCACTGGCACCTTGACAGCGGCTTTCCGGCCCAGCTGACTCGCCGGGCGGGTTTGTCCACCGTGAGTGCCCGGGGCGCCGGCCAGCGCTGCTCTGCTCCCGCACTGGGCTCCCCGCGCTGCTGAGTGGGCGGCGCGACGCGTGTGGGAGAGCGAGCGGGTGCTACCATTCGGCGTTGGAGCTGGGAGAGATGCCCCCTGGGCATCACGTGACACCCCCATCGGAGACGGTTAGTCAGAACCGACCCCTCCGCGCCCACCCTGAGGCCGCGCGGGGCCCGGGGCTCGGACTGTGAGAGCAGAACGCTGCCAGGAACACCCTCCTGCCATCCCCCCAAGCACACCATGCGGCCGTTGCCCGGTGAGCCCTGTCCTTCAGTCCCCACCTCGTGTGGAGGCCACGACCTCACGCTGCCGCCCCTAAAGCTGGTCCTGGCCTCCCTGTCGGAGGTGAACGGATGCCGACCTTTCCTCATTCTGATGTGCTTGTACCGAGCCACGCGTCCCTTCTATCGCCTCCATCAGTGCCCCCAAGGCTGACGCGACCTCAGTCCCCCCGTTCCAGACCTGCTGGTTTCGACTGTTCAGTGCCGTGTTGTTGGATTGCAGGTGACGGCGGCTCCTGCTTTTATCACGTTATGGGTGACACGCAGCGTGGCTCCCTCCTCCAGCACAACACGGGCCGGCACGTTGTCCCTAGCACCATCCACAATGGCTGCGCCCAGCGCCAGCCCTGACCGGGGAGCGGGTGCCCCAGGAGAGCGCCAGAGTCTCCCGACTTAGGATGAAAGAAAAGCAAAACGATGCGAGAGCCAAGCAGTCCTGACAGAATGACCATGGTATGCGGGCGCACAGGGATGTTACATCCTCAGAGGCCATAGCTGGATAGCTTAAGGCTAAGAAGTTGTGTATAACGCCTCTCCTGTGCGATGAAAGACCTCTTTACACCTTACAGGAAAGTTACCACAACCCTAACCCTGACCTTAACCCTATCCCTGACCTTAACCCTAACCCTAAACCTAACCCTGACCCTAACCCTAACCCTGACCTTAACCCTAACCCTAACCCTGACCTTAACCCTAACCCTGACCTTAACCCTAACCCTAACCCTGACCTTAACCCTAACCCTAAACCTAACCCTGACCCTAACCCTAACCCTGACCTTAATCCTAACCCAAAACCTTACCCTAACCCTAACCCTAACCCTAACCCTGACCTTAAACCTAACCCTGACCTTAACCCTAACACTAACGCTAACCCTAACCCTAACCCTGACCCTAACCCTAACCCTAACCCTAACCCTAACCCTGACCCTAACCCTGACCCTAACCCTAACCCTAACCCTAACCCTGACCCTAACCCTGACCCTAACCCTAACCCTAACCCTAACCCTAGCCCTAACCTTAACCCTGACCCAAACCCTGACCCTGACCCTGACCCTGACCCGAACCCGCTTCATCCTTCTTTGTGTTTGGACCGATCTCTGTACAGAGGCCCAGGACAAACGCCTCACGTGATCATTGCCCCTACAAGGCCCCCCGCCCCGAAGCACTGGCACCCCCGGGTCCCCCACACCGGCCGGGACGCAGCACTTAGAGAAGAACGAACCAGCCTGCACGCCTCCCTCTCAGCGCCTCGTGGAATAAGAATAAAATAGATTGAGCCGCGTACGAGCATGGCGCTACCGAGTCAGCGATCGTAAGTAAAGTCTGCCGTCCGCGGGCGTGGTCTGGGACGCTCTCACTGGGCATGAGGGCAGCACTTCTCGCTGTCGGCTCAGGGTCCTGCTGAGAAGCCCTGGGTGGTGGGGGCGGGACACTCCCGGGCGGCTCTCACGCCGCTCTCCAGCGACAGCCATCTATTAGCTTCGCAGCGTGCAGAGAATGAGCGCGTACCCGCAGCTCCAAATCCCCAAATGTCGCGGCCTCGCCAGGCCTGGCGCTGGGAGTGAGCCCCCCCGCCCGTGCGTTCTATGCTCTGTGGGGCGAGGCATTAATGGCGCATCCTGTTTCGCTGAGTGTGGGGTGCATGGGTGTGTCAGCACCGGCGTGACAATGAGTAAACGCGGGTTCTGGCTGCGGCTGGGTTTATGGAGGGAGTTACCTGGCGTAGGGCCGTGGAACGGCGTGGGCTGGACCACGGTCACCTGGCAACCGTTCTGGTGAAACTACGAGAGGCCAAGTGTTAGCGCTGCAGGTGCTGGAGCAGTGGGCCCGGAGCCGCCTGCCTCTGCCGCTCCGGAGAGACGGGCGGGGTCTATGGCATTGCTTAGGGCGAGGGACGCTGTGCTGCCGAAAGGCTGAGCAGCTCCCTGGCCTCTCCGGGGCCCGGCGTGATTCCAGCTGCAGTGACACCTCCGAACCACCAGGGGGTGGACTATCAGCATGTGCGGCAGGTTTACCTACAATGAGGGAGAATAATGGCATTATCATGACAAGCAGTTAAATATGAGGGTTCCCAACCAAATTCCACAAACACCAACTATGACCTTAAATAGTCCCCTTAAATGTCTGTGCCTTCGCTTCTTAATTTTTAAAATGAAAACAGTGAGATTATGGACCTCATGAGACTGTTTTGCTGATTAAAGGGGAGGTTATCCTATATAATAGAGAGGTAATATGCAAATTGACCCTCACTCCATCACGCTGTCACAACATGGCTGTACCCATAGCGGAGTCAGGGTTCCCGTAACGAGCTGTAACAGGCGATCAGCAGGGACCTGAGGCTGCGTGGCACCAGGCCGGGGCGGGGAACCTGAGACTGTGCTCCCCCACCTGGTGGGGCTTGATGGGGGACCTGAGGCTGCACCCTCCTCCTTCCCCCGCCCGGTGGGGCTTGACGGGGTGGGGCCAGTTGGGTCTGGTCTCGCGCAATTTCGAGGTGTGCGCAGGTGGTCGGGGACTTGACTCTAGGTCCTGCAGCACACCCCAGACTCTGACAGGAGGAAGATTTTCATATACATGTTAGTAATTTTCTTTCATCTCGGACACTTCTATTATAGAGAAAGGGCAAATAGCAATATTAAAGTATTTCCTCTAATTAATCCCCTTTTCATGTGCACGGATTTCCTGCACCAGGCCACTGGTCTCTTATATAAAAGGCTAATATGCAAAGTGTCCCCTCTGGCGTTCGACCGAGAGACCGGGAGTTCGACCGCTCGCTGTGACACGCGCTGACCACCAGCGGGCGGTGCGGGATGTAGGAAGGCCCCGCCCAGCAGCCGGAAGGCCCCGATCGCCGGCCAGGCCTGGGGGCCTTGTGCACGCGGCCGCCAGTCTTACGTAAAAGATTGGCTGTCGCCTCCTGAGGGACGAATACATAAGTCAGCCACCGCCTCTGATCGGGTGCGGGATCTCCGTGCCGCACCCCTCGGCCGGCCGACCGCGCTGGAGGCCAGGTGAGCAGCGTCTTCTCGTCGGCGGGGCTGCTGCCGCGGCACAGGCTGCACGTCCCATTCTTCCAGGGGTGGTGGTGTTTCCGTCCCGTTCCAGTGGCCGGCAAACTGCGGCTCGCGAGCCGCGGTTTGCCGCTCTGTTGACCGCTGAGTTTGCTGACCACGGGTCTAGTCAGCCTGTCTCCATCTCCCGGAGCTCGGCACTGGAGGTTACGAGGTTAAATCGTTTCTGTTGCTTTTATGTGTGATTCCGTGGCTATTCTGGACTTGGACTCGCTTGCTCAGCTGTATTGAGGTTAAAAAAGTTAAAAATTAGAGTCTCCCCAAAGTAACACTGTTCCGCTCCGTTCTCCCACAAGGTGTTTCTTCTCTCCTCGCCTTAGTTTTGTGCCTCACCCCCATGCAGTGCCCCCCATGCAGTGCCCCCCATGCTGTGCCCCACCCCCATGCTGTGCCCTCCCCGTGCTGTGCCCCCCATGCAGTGCCCTCCATGCTGTGCCCTTCCCCGTCCTGTGCCCCCCATGCAGTGCCCCCCGTGCTGTGCCCCACCCCCATGCTGTGCCCCCCATGCAGTGCCCTCCATGCTGTGCCCTCCCCGTGCTGTGCCCCCAATGCTGTGCCCCCCATGCAGTGCCCCCTGTGCTGCAACCTCTCCCCCATGCTGTGCCCCCCGTGCTGTGCCCTCCCCGTGCAGTGCCCTCCCCGTGCTATGCCCCCCCCATGCTGTGCCCTCTCCCCCGTGCTGTGCCCTCCCCCGTGCTGTGCCCTCCCCATGCTGTGTCCTCCCCCATGCTCTGCCCTCTCCCCTGTGCTGTGCCCTCTCCCCCGTGCTGTGCCCTCCCCCGTGCTGTGCCCTCCCCATGCTGTGTCCTCCCCCATGCTCTGCCCTCTCCCCCATGCTGTGCCCTCTCCCCCGTGCTGTGCCCCCCCTCCTGTGCAGTGCAAGTCTCGTCATGAAAGTCGCTCATAACCTGGGCTGCAATTGTAACTAATTATAACTGAACACACTCACGGGCTTAACTGCTGTCTCATTACTGCCGTAGCCGCCTCTCTGCTTCTCTCTCTCTGGAGAGGGGGTGTGCTTGGTCATGAGACAGCCTCCCCCCCCACCTCCAACCCCGCCCCCCCCCCCCCCCCGCCTGAGCTGGACTCGGGGGGTTCGAGATGAGCGTGAACACTGTGACCGGCCACGGACTGCCACCCGCATGAGCCCCTCCCTCCCGAGTCATGTATGTTCTGTGGAGCATGGACTGTGTAAAGCCTTCAACCGCCTTCTGAGACGGGCTTTCACCAAGTCAGGCCCCGGCGTGTCGGGCTGCAAAGCCGGGGGCCACAGCGTGGGCCGCCAGCTGAGAAGCGTGTGCTTCCTGCTCTCGGAGCCACTGAGCAGCATGTGCGGGTGAGAGGGCCTTTCCGGGCGGCACCTGCGTGTCCTGGGCCGTGCCCGCCGATGCCGACACAGCCCCCTCTTTTAGGAAACCCCCCGTGCAGCCGAGGAAGGAAGGCTTCTCGGGGCCTTTAGTTGCGTTTTCATCTTCAAAGTCACCACGGAGATGCTTGTTGCCAGCTGTGCTGTGTCCTCCATTTGGCCAGTCCTCCTGAGGCCAGGCGTGCCCTCCCCAGCCCGGGGAGTGGGGGCGGGGGGGGGCGGAGAATTCTGTGCAAAGGCGTAGGCTGTCCGGGGTCACTGCTGATGTGGATGCACCTGGCGAGTTGACTACGGGCGATCCATCGGCCAAAACTTGAACTCCAACCGGGCGTCCCCTTTGCCAGCCCGCTGGGGAGAGATGGGACCCCGTACAAGATTCGTCCCGTCCCCCGCCCCCCGCCCCCCGCGAGCTGCTCTCTGCTCAGCCTCTGGGAAGACCCAGCTGCATCGCCTGCCTTCGGATTGAGTGGAACAAGGATCCTGGTCGCCATAGAAACCCAACTGCATAGAGAAACCTGCTGTAATCAGAGGCGTCTCCCCGCCACTTATCACATCCGACTTCCGCTCGAAGCGGCTTTTAGAAATCGGAACCAAGACGCTATTTATGTCATTGGACCTCTTCTATTTGTTTCAAAGATGATGGCGTTTTCCTCGTCTTACAGCGTCTGCTCACCGGCTCCAGCGGGATTGTCTGTGTCGCTTACACAATTGCACCAGATGCACTGCCCACGCCTGCAGACCCTTCCCATACCCAAAGCCAGCATCACACCCACGCCCCCCTCCCCCCCGACAGGTGTTCATCCGCTGAGCCCCAACTGTCTGCCAGGAGGGCTTCAGAGTCTCATCAGCTATCCATCTGGGTGACTACACACAGGCACATGCATGTACACACACAGGCACTCACAGACACACATGTACACGCTCAGGTACTCACAGGCATGCACACATATGCACGCACATGCACGTACATGCACAGATGCATGCACACACAGGCACTCACAGACACACATGTACACGCTCAGGTACTCACAGGCATGCACACATATGCACGCACATGCACGTACATGCACAGGTGCATGCACACACAGGTATGCATACACACACCTTGGAGCAATTGGAAGGGGTGTCTTTTGACATGGGTCATGCACACTAAGATTTCAGTTCTTTGAACTCAGAAAAGCCATGTGTGTGGAAATAGCTGGAGCATGGCCGTTCCTCAGGGTCAGCCTCCGGGCATGGTCTTCCTTGACCCCAGGCCGGGCCCACAGCGGGCGCTGCAGGTTCCCGGGGGAGTGAAGGAATGCATCAAGTCATTAACTTTCCATCCTGACACCACCTAACAGAAATGTATGCATGGGGACATCCTTTTAATCTTCAAGTTCCCGATAGTAAAATAGCAAGTGAGCATAAACATCTCTTCCATGATTAAATGTCACGCCCAAAGTAACCACACTCACGGGCGTAACTGCTGTCTCATTACTGCCGTAGCCGCCTCTCAGGGCGGGAAGTACCTGCCCCCCACCTCCCCCACGCGGAGCTGTCCCCCACATGGAGCTGTCCCCCCACACAGAGCTGCCCCCCACCGCCCCCCACACGGAGCTGTCCCCCACCGCCCCCCACATGGAGCTGTCCCCCACATGGAGTTGTCCCCCGCGTGGAGCTGCCCCCCACCACCCCCCACACGGAGCTGTCCCCCATGCGGAGCTGCCCCTGGGGCCCTGACCAAGTCCTAGCCCCATTCCAGCAGCTTCCGCACAGCCCACGTTAATGGTCCTGCTTTCCCGGCTTTAGACACACGGTCAGCCACGGGCCATCCGGCGTTCCCATAGTGTCGTTGCCCAGGGCGGCGTAGCTCCCTCCATCTGCACAACCAGCTTCCCCTGTCTCCCCTCTGTCATCCCCCAGGCCCGCGCTGTCCTCTGGGGCACACGGGCTGACCTGCCCTGGCCACGTCCGGCGGCTGGAGGCGGCAGAACGCAGAGGGCATTGTGGGGTGACCCTCGTCTACGTTAGTGCGTCCGTGAGGCCACGCGTCCGCTCACCACAGACGCGTCATTTCTCGGTGGAAAAGGTGCGAAGAGCTGGCTGCTTCATGGTTTCGGCGAGCGCAGGTTTCGGGCCTGGACACGTGGATCTCATTGTTTGTATCCTGTTCGTCTGGTCCCGTGTCCGTCTTACGGCTCGCGGGGCCGTGGGAACTCGGGGGCAGGGGTGTGGGAGAGTCCCACCCACCCAGAGATCACCGTTCTCCACAGGGAGGCTCCGCCCCGTCCTGGCAACAACACGACCCACAGTCTGTGCGTTCGGATGTGTATTCCCCGTGCACGCCCCGTGAACTCCAGACCCGGCACCCGGTTGGCTGCCATTCCACCTGGGGTGTTCATCAGGGGGTGAACTTCCATGTCTGTGAACTCGAGCTTTCCGCCCGGCTGGCCGAGTGGCTCCGGGGCTGAGCTTCGACCTAGGAACCAGGAGGTCAGGGTTCGATTCCCGGTCAGGGCACAGGCCCGGGCTGCGGGCTCCATCCCCAGTGGGGGGCGTGCAGGAGGCAGCCGATCCGTGACTCTCTCTCATGGTGGATGTTTCTCTTTCTCTCCCTTCCTGTCTGAAATCAATAAGAAATTGTTTTTAAAGAAATGGAACTTTTGCGCGCACACACACACACACACACACACACACATTATGACAATTAAACACGTCCCCAAGTCACATGGGCACAGCGGGTCTGATGGAGGCCGTCCTGTGGAACCACCTGGTAGGACCCCAAAGGTCCCATGTGGCCTGGCCCCTTTCCGAGTCTCCCCGACCTTTTCTCTCTCTTCCCGCACCAGCACCTTAAAGGAAGGGTGACCCTCCCCCCCCCCAACCCCCCCCGTGGGACCCTTCCCATCCTCTTCCCATCTCACCTGGTAAAGCCCAGAGCCTCCCCATTCGCAGGCTGAAGGGCACCCGCCCACATCTGTGACGTCACTGGCACCCCCCCACACACGCACTCGCCTCTGCCCACAATTACCCTAACCCAATGGTCGGCAAACTGCGGCTCGTGAGCCACATGCGGCTCTTTGGCCCTTGAGTGTGGCTCTTGCACAAAATACCACGGCCTGGGCGAGTCTATTTTGAAGAAGTGGTGTTAGAAGAAGTTTAACTTTAAAAAATGTGGCTCTCCAAAGAAATGTCCATCGTTGTCCTGTTGATGTTTGGCTCTGTGGACTGATGAGTTTGCCGACCACGGCCCTAACCCTAACCCCCACCCCCACACCCCACCCCCCGCCTCCGCCCCACAATCAAACTCTTCCCTGGAGTTTCCTGCCACAGGACAAGCTGTTTTCCCCGTCCAGAACGGGCGGCCTCCGTGGGGCAATTAAGATAATGAAGCTTTTCCTCGCGCTCCCACCCCATCCCCTGGCGCGTTCCCTCCCTGCCGTGACACCTGCGCTGCCTGCGCAGCGTCGATGCTTCCGTCACACCTTTGTCTCCGTTGTTCTGCGGACCAGAGCAGGGACGTGAGACCACACCCACCGCCCACGCGGCCGTCACCATCAGCCAGCAGACGAGCTCATCAGCCATAAACCCAGGCCCAGCTTCCTTCATGCGGAAGCCTGCGGCCCGGCTGGGGGGCTCCGTGGGGGGGAGCATCGTCCGGTGCACACGGAAAGGCTGCCAGTTCGATGCCCCGTCAGGGCACGTGCCCAGGTTTCCGGCTTGACCCCCAGAAAGTTGGGGAGGGGGGTGCAGGAGGCAGCCCATTGATGGTTCACTCTCACATCGATGTTGCTCTCCCTCTCTCTCACCCTCTCCCTTCCTCTCTCTCTCAAGAAAAACCAATTTTAAAATCTTGTGTTTTTTTTAAAGAGAAATCTCACATGATGAGATGCCTCGGCGTGGCGGAGTCGTAGGCGTGGCCACATCGTTGACTTGCTGGTCTGGAGCCACTCTAGGCGGTGTCCCTCTGGCCTCGTCTCCAAGGGGCAGGGGGTAGGGGGGAGCACGTTCGTTCTGACTGAACGGACTTCTCAGGTGGCGAACAGCCAGTCCAGTGGTTGGTGCTGGATAAAGAATTCCGGGTAAGTTGGGAAACGGGGGTGCGTGGTGGTCCTGAGCATCGTCCGCCGAAGTGGTCGGCAAACTCCTTCGTCCGTCCGCAGAGCCCAATATCCACAGCACCACGATGGACATTTCTTCGGAGAGCCACATGTTTAAACCTAAGCTTCTTCTAACGCCACTTCTTCCAAATAGACTCGCCCGGGCCGTGGTGTTTTGTGGAAGAGCCACACTCCAGGAGCCAAAGAGCCGCCTGTGGCTCGCGAGCCGCGGTTTGCCCACCACGGGTTTACCATATCCTGCCTGTCTCCACACTTTTGCTTGATGCTCGGACCCCGTGGACATTTCACGGAAACCAGAACCCCAGCAGCGGCCCGCCCACCCTCAGGGCATCACCGGCCCGACTTCCTTCTGCTCACCCGCCCCCTTCGCTGTGCCCGCCGTCACGCCCGTCCGAACGCAGGGTCCTGGGGGGACCTGTGACCCCCCTCGTCCTCACCCCACCTTCCTTCTCGCATCAGCACAGCGTGGTGTGTTGTTAAAATACATTTTTATTGATTTCAGAGGAAGCGGGGCAGCGGGGAGGAGAGAGAGACATCGATGATGAGAGAGAATCATGGATCGGCTGCCTCCTGCACGCCCCACATGGGACGGAGCCCGCAACCCGGACGTGTGACCTTGACCGGAATGGAACCGTGACCTCCCGGCTCATAGGTCGACGCTCAGCCCATGTTTTTCTCCAAATGCCAGCACCCGGGCTCCCTGTCGCTGGGACCCAGCTCCTCAGCCGCGGCTCCCCAGGAGGGCTCAGGGCGCCTCCCTCCCCGGGAACCCTGCCCATCCCCAGGCCTTTTCCACGCGTTTATGTTTTTCTAAGAGACGCCGCTGGCCTTTCAGACTGGGGCTGACCTTCCTAGTATTTCACGCCGGTTCTGTGCGGCCCGGCCCGTCACTGCACTCCTGCTGTGTCCGGGGCCCCTGTGCGTCGTCCAGCGCCGCGAGGTGGTGTCGGCGGTGCTCAGCCGACGAGGCCCAGGCGGTAGCAGGCCAAGCCCTGAGGTGGAGGAGGAGCGGGGACGGGTGAGACAGACAGGCGGACAGACGGAGCCTGACCACACGGGGCCCTGTGGGTCCTGGTGCAGGCGTCACCGTCTTCAAGGCCCTGAAGCGCTGGACATCAGCGTCTTTTTCTGGAACGAATTGGGGGGGTTGGGGGGGAAGGCGGCGTGATCGGCCTCTTTGGAGGGAATAAACGGGTGACAGTGGCGTATTCTTTCTCCTTCTTGACGGCGTGGGCGCCTCAGGGTGCGCCTCAGCAATAAAGCATGCAGGGGCGTCTGATTCGGGGCGTTGCGTCCAGATCCTGCGGGGGGTGTTGGACGCTACGCAGCTCCCTTATTCCACCATCGTCTGAAATGGGAGCCACTGGGTTCTGACGCGTCCCTGTCCCATCGGCTGCGACAAGAGAATGTGGATCCGCAGCGAGGAGCCGCCATGGGCAGGCGACAAACACGGCACAACCGGACGAGCCTGCCGGCCTCAGAGGACCCTGCGCTGGACCGAGGCCTCGGAGGGTCGCGGGGCAGGAGGAGGCCCGGGTCTCCGGCCCTGCCCCATCACGCAGCCGCCTGGGCTGTCCACCGCGTGCCCGGCCGCCTCCCGTCAGCATGCCCCCCGAGGCCCCGCAGTGTGCCAGCCATGATGGGCCAGGGGCTGGGGTCGCCCGAGAGCGACCTTGCTCGCAGGAACCGGCAGTACCAGGCCCCGCAGAAGCCTGGCAGGCGGATGTGACGTAAGGAGAGACGTGCGGGTGACGAGTCCGGTGGAAGCTGCGTCCTGACCGGGGGGCAGCCCAGCGCCAGGCTGGACGGAGGTCAGCGCAGGGCGCGTCCTGGACGCCCCGTCAGACACCGGGTCTCCGTGTCCAGCAGCTGCACGGCTTTGCTTTCGTTTGAAAAGGCCACGTGGGCCCTGGCCGGTGTGGCTCAGTGGATGGAGCATCGCCTGCGGACTGAAGGGTCCCGGGTTCGATTCCGGTCAAGGGCACGGACCTCGGTTGCAGGCTCCTCCCTGGCCCGGGCCCTGGTCGGGGCACGAGCAGGAGGCCACCAGTCGGTGTGTTTCTCTCACATCGATGCTTCTCTCTGTCTCCCTCTCTCTCATTCTCCCTACAAACCGATGGGAAAGTGTCCTCCAGTGAGGAGACACAGCTGACGCTAAGGAAAGCTGCTGAGACCGAACGCCTTGTCCCACCTGTTCAGTCTGTTAGAGGGAGGTAAGGGCTGGAGGGCCCGTGGGGGTCGGCCCAGCTGCATGGGGGCGGGAGGGGGAGGGCCGGGAGGACCCTGCCCCAGGGGGCACGCCCGCCGCCGGCTGGAAGACAGGTGGAAATGCAGAGACGCTGAGCGGCCGTGGAGCAGGTGCCTCACAGGCGCTAAATCCGTCACCTGGGCGCCCCCTCGCGGCTCACAGCGCCAAATACACCGCGTGCCCTGGGCGTTCACCCACGGCGCCTTGGTTTGGACTCCGAGGCTGTCGTCCACGGAGCGGTAGCTCTCGGATTAGAGGTCGCTGCGGACGAGCGGCGTCTCTGCTGACAGTGTGCTGTCCGGCTGGTGTGCATGGCGTCTCAGGAAATCTGACCAGAGCTGTCCATGCAGTCGCCTCCCGTGTAAAAATAACGTCAGCTCTGAGAGCCC